>JARHVA010001850.1:2410000-2522500 GCA_037957365.1 Torreya grandis | reverse complement strand
ATTTATTATATGAATAACATAAAAAATAATATCACCCTCCATGAGTAGGCCTAAACAATAGAACAAAGAGAATTATTTTTTGAGAGATCTACCTAATAAACCATCATCTAAAAAATTAAAGGTTTCACATGCCAATATGATCATCTATAAGGATAAACCTTAAGTAGCTCATTACCTTATTCTTGTCATATTTAATTGTAAAAAATGTACACAATATGTTAGTTGACTCAGGGAATTTAGATAATGTGATGCCCATTATAATTTTCAAGCAAGTATGACTAACCCCAAAAAATATAAAAGAGTAATGCTCCAATTATAAAAATATTTTTCCTAATTTTTGGAGAATTTACAAATGCCCACATGCAAATTTTTTGTGATCCACACATCTATTAGTATAGTGACATTATCATGGTTGACATTATGAAGTCTTATAATTTATTCCTAAGTCATGATTGGTCAAAAACATTGAATGGTTACATGTCCATGGACATTTCTCACATCCAGTGCCTTGGAAGGGAGTGGCCAATCATATTAGAATTTATATAGAGGTAAATATGAAATATGTAGTTAGATAATATAATGCAAGAAACCAAAAAATAAACTTTGCCTCATCACACTAAGATTTTATACTTTAACTATAGATCCTATGAATGATTCTTTGAAGGTCCTTCACAATTATGGTCTTTATATTTGAATGGTTCTTGATCAAAGAAAACATGTGGCATAGGAAGAAACTTGATTGACCCTAATGGGAAACAATACCTTATTGCTTACGAACAAAAAAATTCCATGAATGAAAAACATATAAGAATACATGGCATTGATCCTAGGGTTACAATTTTCTCTAAAAAATAAAGTTAAACAAATTATGATATTTGGAGAACTACAACTAGTTATCAAAAAAGGTAAGATTCAATGCCAATATAAGTTATCATATATATATATATATATATATATATATATATATATATATATATATATATATATATATATTTGGTTGAATTATTTGAATCTTTTAAAATTAAATATATCTTAATAGAACAAAACTATATTATATACTCTTTGGCTTTTTTTATTGAAAATTTATCACCACTTTAAGAGTCTAAACTACATAGGTTTTATATAGAATTAGTCCCTTTTCCTTCAGTTCTTTATAATGTTTATAACTTCTATGTATTTGATGACAAAAAAAAATTATATGGCTCATGAATAATTATGGTGATTTTGAATATCCAATGATTGATGAAAAGGACTTTGACCGAATGAAATAATAAGAAATTGGAGATGATGGAATCATGTAACTAAAATAAATTAGAATATCAAAAGGAATTGACCCATTATAATGAGATTTATACATGGATGCTAGGATGAAAAAAATTTATTTTGAGACAAACGAATATGATTTTGCCAAGGTAATATTATAAAAATATGAACATCACCAACATTTTAATATTGGCTTATGTTTCACTTAATAAGAGATGTAGGAAATTAAATTACCTTTAAAAAAAATACAAGGACGTAATTTCTTGGTAGTATGAGAATTTAAATATATTTTATCCCATACTTATAATACATAATATTTTAATTAGAGAGGAACATAAAACATTTAGACAAAGAAAAAAATGATAATCCCATTATATAAACTCTACATTTATAAGGAATTTAAGAAGTTATTGGATGCTAAAATCATATTTCCAATCAAACACTATACTTGGGAACCAATTTAGTACATGTGTGAAAGAAGAATGGTGAAATCAAACTATGTGTAGATTTAAGAAACCTCAATAGATCTTAAGACAAAGATAAGTATTCATTCCATTTCCTATATGACATGATTCATTTCATTATTGCATATTAAATGATGAATTTCTTAGATATATTTTAGGCTATAATTAGGTGTTAGTAAAAATTGATGATCGAATGAAAACTATAATCACCACTAAAAGAGAAACATTTGCATACAAGAGAATTCCTATTGGAATAATAAACACAGTGTATAGATTTTATTGTGCCATAGAATTTTCCTTTAAATTACGCATTAATAAGTCCATCATCATCTATATGGATGAGCTAAATTTCTTCTCCAAAGATAGGATAGATTATGTTGCCAACTTAGAGAATGTTTTTGACAGATGTAGAAGGTATGAAATATAATTAAATAAAAAAATACTATTTTTAGAGTCTCAAATGGTAAATTAGTAGGCCATTTTATCAAAAAATAAGGTATTCTTGTTGACCCTAAAGTTTTCCAAGATATTTCAAGAATTTCATATACTAATAGTAAAAATGAGCTCAAATCCTTCTTTACTAAGATCTTTTTTATTCAAAAATTCATTTCTATATTTGTAGAGATCATATAACCATGGAATTAATTTTTGAAACACAATGTAAAGTTATAATTAAAAACAAAATGAAGTAAATAATTTATTATATTAAAATTTACATTACTCAATCCCCATCCCTGATAAGCCCTAATTTTACCAAAGACTTTTTCCTTTACTCATTTGCATTTAGGCATACTATAGTAGTAGTGATCACTTAAACTGATGAATATAGTGAGAAATATATTTAATTAATGACCACCAATCTAAAAAAATCATAGTTAAAATATTCTCTAATAAATAATAAAATTTATGATTTGAATAAATTTTTGAATAAATTTAGACGTTACATATTGCACAATAAAACATATTCCATTGTTCTAGATCTAGTTGCCAAGATCACACTTGGATATAATTATTTATGTGAATTTTTTTTTAAATGGATGGATAAGATACAAAATTTTAACTTATATATTAAGCCTACTAAAATTATATGCAGATAAGGAATAATTTAATTAATCACATAGATTGATCCACACATTTCCATCATGCAAGTCAACCAATCTCATATTTCAAGTAGTGATTAATACAACAAAATTATTAATTATTAGCACATGATCCATTGAGATAAATGGAGAAAAAATGAGAGTTATAATGCTCAAATAACTACATTATATGATAAAAAATGGAGTGTTATTTTATAAAAATTATGAATCTATCTACTGAAGGTGTGTTTCTAAATAATAAGAAAAGCACATCCTTGACAATTTTCATCAAAATACAAGAAGTGGACATCCTTCAAGAAATTCCAAATCCTATAGAAATATAAGAATGGGATATTAATCACCTGATAGTTTTAAATATGTGCACGATCATGTCATAAATTTTCATCATTGTAGGTCTTTAGAAAGAGGGAGATACATGAAAATATTCCACTACCACCTGTGATTTAAGGACAGCATTTTTGACAATGGGGTCTTCATTTAAATGGCATTATTAATAACAATTCATGAACTATAAATAATATTGTATTCACAATAACATATTATTTTAATAGATGGACTGAAGTTGTTTCTATAAAAACAACATATCACAATATGTTATAAATTTCCTTGAAGAAATCATTCTAATAAAGTTAAGGACAGTAGTTTCATTATTATGTAACAATTTTCATGTTTTTCAATCAACATAGCTCACCAAAGATCCATATATAAATGTAATCACTCTCAATTTTTCTTCAAATTATTATCTAAAAAGGAATGGAATTGATGAATCTACCAATAATAATTTGATTAGTGACATATATGTATATGCACGTACATACGTATGTATGCATGCATGTATTTGTGTGTGTGTGTGCATGCACGTGCTTGTGTATATATGTATATATGTATGTTTGTTTTGTTTTGTTTTGTTTTTTTTGTGTGTGTGTGTGTGAAGATTAAAATAAGATAATTTCAATCATTTTAAAGTATGTGTTATGGGAATATTATACCAAACATAAGCAAGACATTGAAGCTTCACCTTTTCTATTTGTATAGGGCATCAACCAATTTTCCCCATTACTCAATTTAAAAATGTATTGATTTGTGAAAGAGTATACGGATGATGATGATAAGACTCAATATATATTATTGGGAATTTTACAAATTAAATATTCTTGAATTTAATCCTTTCATAATTTCAACAAACATCAAGATATTTTCAATATGTGATTTTACAAAAGATCACAAGTCAATTTTTTTTTCATAATTTTAGATTTATTCCTCTTATTGAAAAAATCACATGAGAATAAAGGACAACATGATAAGTTAAACCCATTATGGATTGGGTCATATCAAATTTTAACAATCTTGGGTAAGAATCAATTTTAATTTAAACATATCAAAGGTAATGATCTAACTTTTCCATTTAATGGGTAGTACTTAAAGCATTATTTTAAGGCTTGTCCAATTGGAAGCATATCATAATAACTATGATTTTTATTTTATTATTAAGATTAGATTAGATATATTACTTTCCTATATTATATTTATCTCTATCCTATATTATATTTAATATTTTCATAGTTTAGTTTTCCCTTTAGTTAGTTTGTCTTGCAAATAAGTTCATTGTGACCTCTTGCACACAACTTACCAAGATTTATCACATAGGGTAATTGTTCAAAGTTATAAATATTCATGGGTTGACCATGATGTATCTATATATTTGGATGAAGGTATTTATCATAATTTAATATAAAATTGTATTTCAATAAAATAAGTTTATCAGATTCCTAAAAGTCGCCTACACATTTTCATGTAAAAGTTAGAAATACATCTCATTTTAAAAGTCAAATTTCACATTTACATGTATAAAAGATTTTTGATAGATAATAAACATCAATATAGACAAAATATGAGTGAAAATATAATAAAATTAAATCCCATACACATATAAATTGGTGATTCCAGACCCTTCCAAGAAAAAGGTTTTAAAAAAAATTGATCTCATGAAATAGGAGTGGTTGAAGTAATATCTATCATGGATATGGATGCATGGATGAAATTAAAGAAATGATGAGGGTGTTATCAAATCTATAGTTTTCAAAACTATAGATTGATAAATTAAATAAAATGAATGCCTATCTTCTCTTGAATTTGTACATGAAAGCTAAAATAAATTAATAAATCACATAAGGAAAAGAGACTCCAATTACATATAATCTTTGTTATCTAATATCGTAATAAGGGGAATTTTTTCATGTAATCACACATGATTGAAATATTGAGAAGGGTTATTTTTTCACATGATTATGTTTGTGTCTCTTTAAATTTTTTGATTTATTTACTTCTTTCATGTTTTTTTATGAGAGTTAAATTTTAAATTCTTGGTTATCAAATACTCAGGAATATTGACCCATTAATTCACCATTTGTTGTGGTCAACACACCTGATTTGTAAATTTTCAAAAAGGGACCCATTTATTCTAAAAAATATATATTTGTTTTCCATCATGACATAAATTAACCCTAGGACACGAACATACCAAATTGTAAGATTAATAATCATATTAAATTATGTTTTCATAAAAGTCTTTGGCTAAAATAGTGATGAAATATAACTAAAAATCTAGCTTTGTTTTAAATTCATTTACTTTACTAATTGAGATAATTATTTTTTATTTAAAAGTATATAAATTCTACTTTATTGGTGATGACCTTGTTTTTAAAATCAACTTATAAATTTCCACATGTATCTTTATAATTGAAATTAGAGAGACAACAAAGTCTTTTTCAAGATATAAATACTATAATGACTTATCAAAAATATGATATTTAAACTCACCATTCAAAATTTACCTAGTATTTTCACACCTTTGACATTTTAAAAGGTCACACCATCCAAAAATCACTCCATGTGTATTCTTCCAACTATATTTTTGTGAATAGTTTAAATTTAAAAGTTACCAAATTTTTTGAATAGATGATTGTATAAGATTTTTCCACGTGTCTCTCTATCACATCATATAAATAATTTGGAAAAAGGTAATAATTAATTCATAAATGTGACTATATGAATAATCAATATCATGAAAAATATTTCCATCTCATAGCTTTGCATGGCCTTACTCAATATTCTAAGCCAAGAATATTATGACTTTATGACTATGGAAGGTTGATCCATGTGTGACCATATCACGTTATTACATACCTTTGTTTTAAAATATAAGTTATAAGTGCATGATACTATGTGATTGTGTGAAATCATGCCACTTTTCATCACCTAATAACATTATAGACTAAGAGCCAAAGATGATAGACTATAAAACTAATGATTATGATACTAAGTGATAAGTTATCACATGTCATCCTTTTCATAGTCATCATACACATGTCATCCATAGATTTTTCATTTTATCACTCCCAATATATTCAATTATCACATGTCATGCCACATATCATCACCTCATAAATTCATAAACTAAAAAAAATTAGAGACTAATCAAAATACATATTTTATTAATAGATCAACATACTAACACATGTTCCATGGAGAAAAAGTTGAATATAATATAAATTAAGCATGATAACATGACCCTTGTTTAGTTAAACCTTAATGGATCTCAAAATAATAATCTACCATATATTATTTCTAACACAAACAAAGATCATCTATTATTATTAACACAATCAGTCTCAAATACAAACAAAATCTTATCAAACATATTGTGACCAAGTGATAAAATGAAAATAATAAAGGATAATAAATATCCTTAATTCAATTTTTGTATTGTTCCAAGGTTTCATAACATGCCAAATATGCACAAAACCATAGAAGTAGGTTAGAGTAAGTTGAAAAATAAAAAGTGCTTTAAATGAGATTTAATGAGTCGATGACCAAAAAATATAAAGGAAGTACATATATATAGGAGAGATAGACATGACCCCACAATGACATGCATGTGGGACTATGTTTCCCAATGACCTAAAATGATATAATAAAGATGACTAAAGGTCAATGTAGGTAAAACCAAAGGGGGGAAAGTCTACACCAATACCCTCCTTGAAGTGTAGCATAGGTGGATAGAAGAATTGGGTCCCAATAATGATGCCTAATGCAGTACTCAAGAAAAAAATAACTCAAATAAAACATAGAAATGGATTAAAACCTTAGTAAATAATTCATCCCTTAAAATATAGAAAAAATATAAATAGTGCATGCTTTAAGGATTTCAAGTAAAGATGAAAATGCACCACAAGTGAGAGCGAGATATCAAATAAATAGAAGAGATAAGAAGTCTCCACATAAGATGTAAAATATATCTAAAATAGATCTTGTAAAATGATGAATGTCACTGATGAGATCCTATTTATAAAGACTAAACAAGATCCATTTGCATCAAATAACTTTTCTTCCCTTTACTAAAGGAAGAACACAAATGGTGTACTAGAAGTTTGCCCATTCCAAAATGAAAGATTAAGGTAGTATGATAGGTTAAAAAATAAAATTATGGTATAGGTCTATAAATATTGTGCATAAGAACTAAATATAATGTCACTAAAATGAACTTATCATAAGTAGGTGTAGTGAAGAGTAGATATCCTTGGAAAAGTGAACGTGTCCACCAAGAACTTGATGGATATCCAACCAAGGTATGGTTCCTTTACAAGTAAGTATGATTATAATGTATAATATATGTGACAAATTCTTCATACAATGATGGTGCATTAGAGGCAAAGAAAATAAATAATGTGGAATTCCCTATAACTGTGTATTGATTACCTCATGTTTCATTAGTCCTTTATTAATATATCTACACATTGTAATTTTTAAAGTGGACCATAGGGAGGTGGATTAGGAAGTAAATAATTAATATCTAGATGATGATAAGGATATGGTGGAGGTGTTTCCCCATCACCAATTAAGTCATCTGTGTTATCTAAGAAGATTCATCAATCTTAGATATGTGTTTAGGCTAAGAAGTGTAATAAGGTATATGTGATTTTGATGAAGAAGATTAACATGGAAAATTTGTTAAAAGAATGTACATGTGAAGTAGATATCACATCTAAAAAACCCTAAAATAAAAATAAAAAACTACATATGAAGAAGACAAATCCATCTAATGAATATCTACATGAAAAAAAGTGTCGTCAATGCTCTCACAAGGTGTACACTCACTAGAAATAATAGATTCCTATGAAGTGATAATATATGGTGGATTTAGAAGAGAAAAACTATACAAAGGAATGAAATTATAATTTATAATGGGATGGACAAGGTCTATAATAATCTCATCCTATAGTGGTGGTTCAAGATAAGGAAGAACATTATCGACCTAGAATGTGTCATCACAAGAAATAAAAGTAAGATGAGAGAGTACAAGAGTATCTGAAGAGAAAATATGAATAAGAGGAGGAGTGATGTAAATATTATTATTATCTCTTAAAATATATTATAGGATTCTATAAATAGTGTAGTGGCATGTTATATGTTTCATGTTGAAATAAAAATCCATAGAAACATGTAACAATAAGGTGCCAAGAACCTTGTGACAAAAATTATCCCACTTATTGTAACAAATTGTATTAGTGAGAGAATGAATATATCCATATAGGATTGGAATAAAATTATTTATTATGATGAAGTGTTTCATGTAAGCATGACAAGAAGCATGGTTGGTATTTCTAAGAAGAACCACTAGTGTAGAATCAACTTTTCCCCACATGTATCTCTCAAGTGAAATTAACATGGCTGAAATAAGACATAAAATAAGTACATAAATGTATAGTATAAGTTATAGTGACCTCAAAATTATAATAAAAATGCATTCTCATGAAAAAGACATTAGGCACAACTGAGAATATATTCAAATGATAAATAAGTGCATGAATCAACACAATGCAAAAAATGAAAGTGAAGAACAATAGGAAAAATACAACACAACATGTAGAACTATCATCATTGACACACCTCTAATGTTTTAAATATAATGTGCACTCTTATAGACATCATGAATAGAATAACATACGTCTTAAGGTAATAGTGCATAATATAAATAAAATGGAGTGACGCCAGGCTCTATCAATAATACATCCAAAGAGAAGTCACACACTATGGAATAATGAGCAAGTAAAGAGAGGAAGGAGAAGAAAGTTAGGTTTTATTGTAAGAGTTTTTGACTAGGTAACAATAAAATATTATAAAATCTCACAAAATATCTCTTGATAATATATTATTTTTTAATAAAATCAATCAAAAAATATTCCCCCTAGAAGAAGGATATGATCCCACCATTTAATATATATTTTATTTAAAAAACATTAATACCCATCCACCATACATAATAAGATCACCATGTCATGATATACCCCATGACATTTATTCTCCCTTAATCATGCATAAAATAACCTTAGGGAAAATACATTATAATAAAAACCTACTTTAATCATAAAGTAAGTTTGAAATACTTAATGACTTGCATAACATATATTAGTTATATTTTTAATTTTTTTAATCTTTTTAAATAGATAAAAAAGGTCAAATCTTTTAATTTGAAAAAGCACGATGAGAAACATTGAAAATAGATGTCATAAATTAAAAACACCACTCAAAACTTTGACATGTATGTAAAAAAGTCTCAATAAAGTGGGAAAAACCATGAATGGCATAGGGTTTTTTGTATATTTCTCAATCCATGGAATGATTATTTTAAAAAAAAATTATAATGATGCCATGAAAAAATTGGTGAGGGTTGATGGAGGGTGTTTTCATGGTTTGGTGGGCAGTTTTAGCACCTAAATAGGCCTACAGGCTATGTAGACACATACAAGCCATATTAAAACCCTCCTTAAGTGTATACATATGGATATAAACAAAAAAATTATTACTTGACAAATACATATAAGGAATCCATCAAAACAAACACAAAACCCCTCAAATACCTTCGAAAACCACATGTTGACTTTTGAAATCCATAAAGTAGGTTTAAGGAAAGTGGCGTGGCCAATCAAAGAAAGGCAAATCAAAATGGGTATCTGAAAGGAGGAGAACAAAAGCATATTAACATCATAAATAGGAGTTAAGGAGTATAAAATCATGTTTTAGGCTACCTTTATATGTTTGAAATGAGTTACCAATGTCTTTAGGCTATAGAGAGTTGTTATTTTGGCAATAATCCTACACAAAAAACTATAAAAATGCATATATCCATATGATATATCTCAAAACTAGTAAAAAACCATTTGAGAACATGAAAAACACATAAAAACTCAGAAGTATTTTTTCATTCTAAGACCTATTTGTATGTGATTTCATGGATGTTGAGAAAATCCACCAAAAACCACAAAAAAATGATCGGATATGAAAAATAAACCAACAATGCATGCAATGAAATTATCTTACCAATGATTTTATAAATAAAAAAATAGCTATCAAGTAAGCTTTGGTACCATGTTGGATTACTTCAAGATATCCTAACAATCGAAAGATGCACAAAAACCTAAAAGTAGGTAAGAACATGTTGCAAAAGCAAAAGTGCATTAAATGAACATTAATGAGCCAATGGCTAAAGTATACAAAGTAGGTATATATAGAGAGGAGAGATATATATGACCCCACATCCACATGCATGTGGGACTATCTTCCCCAATGACCTAAAATGACCTAAGCAAGCTAACTAGAGACTAGTGTAGGTAAAACCAAAGTAGAAAAAAACCTACACCAATGAGAATTACAATGCTATTGAAAGATGTGACAAGATAAAATTATCAAACAAATACCCATGAAAGCTAACATCATAAAATAAAATTCAAAATGGAACAATAATTATCATGTTTTATTAAACTATAATTAATTCTCAAAAATGAAAGATCATAATAATGAATTTGACATTTATGTTAGTCTACATTCTTAACCCCAAATTGAATTCAACACCATCTAGAAAAAATATAAACTACAAATTAAAATTTATATCTCTCTAATCTCCTCATCCCTAATGTTAAAAACTAGACACAGAGATTAATTATATTTAAAATTACAACCAAAGATTAGATTTTTGCTTTGAAACCAAGGTGGAATTTAAAGACATAAAATTTTATTTGAATTCCCTTGTAAATGCCTTATCATACTACTCAATCATCTATGAAGTTGTCAAATAATCTCGACCATATAGTGATAATGATAATATATCTCTCCAATGTAGGGAATATAAAGATAACATACACTCTATCAAATCACTTGAGCTACATAAATCTATAACCATGTGTGATGTATTCTCCTTTATTTATGTGATCCATAATCCATTCACTTTTGATATGTGCATGAATGATATTTTTCATAGGAGTGGTATTTAATTACCAATGGCCTTTAGCTATAGTAGCATTTTAGAAATACTATTAGTTAGATAGTTTTTAATGATGTCTCCAAGGTGACCAAGGATGTTGATGAGGTGTCATGTGTGCTAGAATGATAATGACAAAGTGTGCTTCTATGAGATTCAGTGTTCCTACATGGTTCTTCCATTTTTGACTCAGTGAGGTAATTAATGGATGATATTGATGGTATGGACATGTTGTAGAGACCCTATGGGTTGATATGAGTGCTTGAAGTGATTATGGAAGTAAACAAAATTCATTAGAGCAATCATATGAAGGTATAAGTTTAAGAAGTCATCTTGGTAGTTAAGGATGAGTAATAAATTTGATTATGTCATATTTCAAATGTGTAATGGTTTCAAGATCAATTTATTACATTGATGGATTCCCCTATGAGAGGTGATTATGTGTTCCAAGTTTTAGGTCTAGACATGGTGCATAGAAAATGTTATTAAGGTGAAAAGTTGGCTTTCTAGGTAAAGTTCACTAAATTACCATAATTAGCCAAATTTTCAATATTGAATATCTATGGTGAGTGTTAAATATTCTAGATAAAGATCTAATGGTGAACATCCAATATAACAGATGGAGATCTAATGGTGAGTGAGTGATCACATAGATAGAGATCAATGGCATGCATGAATTCATTATGTTAAAGGTTATTAGTATTTAATGTGTTGATTACATGTGTCTCAATCAAAATTATTTTATAGAATATCAATGGCATGCAGTTGTTCATGTAAATGGAGATTGATGGTGCAATTCGAGTCAAATAGTTAATGCTCAAAAGTTATGTAGGACTAGCAAGTGGCATAAGTGAGTTAACTAAATAGATTATGGTATAAATAAGGATTAAAGGATTCCAAGTGGTTTAATCACATGGAAAATAATAAAAAGTTTCTCTAAGAGCATGTGAGACCACCAAGTGGTGTAAGAGTGGGGTCTGACAATAATGTGCTCAAAAGGCACATGAGGGTGCCAAGTGTCTTAATTGTGGAAGCACAAATTAATGATCAACGGTGAGCATTAATGATTTAAAATAAATAGGATCATAAGGAGATTTAAGGAGTAAATTTTAGAAATTTATGTAGTGACATGAGATAAACACATGTGTCTATAGATGATTTTGCATTAGCCAATAATTGTTGGCATTTGAATTAGCAAAAGGATAAATTTATGATTAGTATCTTGCTTATATGTTTTGATCTCGGACTAATATCTTAATGGTACAGAAGGAAAATTTGAAGATCACATAATATGAATCCAAATACATTGGTTATAAGGTTTGAATATTTTTACAATCAAATAAATTGAGCTCCAAAGTTTACTATGTGTTTGACCATGTTCTACAAGTAACCTGAGAAAGGTAATTAAAGATTTCTTGATGATATTTTGATGTTTCAAGATTATATAAATATTTAAGAGTGTTATATAATCCATTAGGACCATATTTTTTTATTTATTAGGTTTGAAAAATTCATATTATATATAAACAAAGGCTTAAAAGTTTATTGTGTTTATTGAATACACTAACAATTTGAGTGACCATATTATAAAGGTAAGTTGAAGATGTTCTAAGTAGAGTTGAGGAATAAAATGAGTATGGAGATATTTTATAAGTCTAATATATTTATGAAAAGCTATTATTTTTCATGATTTTCCCATGGTCAATTATGGAGAGTTAAATATCTTGACTGTATTTTGACTATACACGATAAGCCTAAGTGGTCATTCTAAGATAGTTGATTTGAGTGCTTGGAACCTATGTTGAAATGTCTAAGTCACATAATGTTTTATATGTCATTAATTTTTAAACCATGTGATCTAATCATATTTTTATGTGAAATATTTAATTAGTTGATTCAAAAGTCTGAGACTGTGTTTTATGTGTATGAAGGATTAAAGAGCAGGGAGACCTAATTGGTAGGCTCAAGTGTTGATTTGGTGTTCAAGGTGTCATGGAACCATATGAGAGTGATCAATGAGATATTATAGATAGGTTTTATTTTTTAAAATCATTGTTAAAGGATGAAGGTGGTCTAAGTAGTCTCACATGTAGCGTGCGAGTGTGAAGCCCTAATTATTTTAGGTCTCACCAAGACCTAACGGTGGTTTGGGGATAATGAGGTAACGACCAACCTATGAAGAGTGTGGTTCTCAAATGCAACATATGTTTGTACATATGTTAAATTTATAACAATTATGGTAAGTATCTTGGCCAACCAAGATGGGTTAGATGAGTGTATGGTATAAATACTAGGCATAATTGGCCTATTTAGAGTAGAGTTGAGATAACAATGTGCTAAACAAAGGAGAGAACCTTTAATACAGAAGTTACATGTCATTTAGGACCATAAAATATTAAATAATATTATTAATTTTTATCTGATCAAGTTAATGTAGGAGGACACACAGGTCATTGGACCTAATGAGCCTAGAAGAGGTAGATTAAGCTAGTAAGCTCTAGAGGCTATTTGAGAAAGATTAAAGGGTAAAGAAGAGTGAAAACAAGAGAAGTCCATCAATATGTGTATAAGAAATTAGATCATAGGTGGTGATCAGATCAAGGTAGTTGAATGGGTGCTTAATTACCTAGGGGGTTGGTTCCTCCTTGTGGGATGGGTGTCTCACTAAAATAAGGGATGGGTGTTCCTTGATCAATTGGTACTAGTCTAAATGTTAGATTTTGTTATTATAGGATTTTAGTCCATCTTACAAGGTTTAGTGTATTTTATCTCTGAAGAGGGTTTCCTACATATGTCATTTGTTATGTGCTTGATCTTGCTTTATCTTTTGTGTTCATTATTATGAATTATGTGTATGCTTCATGATTGTATATGTTGAATGGTTAAGGGTTTGAAATTGGAATTAGATTATCTGGTATCACTAATTCACCCCCTATCTTAGTGATTATACCTATAAAAATTGGTATTAGATTAGGACCTTTATTATAAGTTTATCCACTTGAAGGTGATCTAAGGTACAATATGGCAAGTCAACAAATGTAGGGTTTATATACAAAGAAATCACCAATGTTTAATGGGCCCAATTATGTTTTTTAGAGTATGAGGATGAAGACCTACATCATGTCAATAGGGTTTTCCAATTGGAAATCTATTTTGGATGGATATTTAGCACCCCCCAACCCCTTCAACTAGTGCAACTAATAAAAAGTTATGTGAGAGTAATTCTAAAGTAATGAATGCCATCACTTGTGGTCTTGCATAGACTGAGTACACCAAGATAATCCATTTTAAATCTACCAAAGAGATATGGGATAAATTGTATATCATTAATGAAGGGGATTCAAAAGTAATGTTTTCAAAGTTACAAACTCATTGAGGACAATTTGAGTCTCATGATGAAGGAAGAATATTTTGTGGCATCCTTTTTACAAAGAGTTGATGAGATTGTGAACATTATAAAGGTCTTCGAGAGAAGCTTAAAGAAGCTACTATAGTAAAAAAGGCATTAAGGTATTTATCCCTCACATTTGATTCTAAAGTGTCTAATGTCGAAGAAAGTCATGATCTTACTTAGATGAATATGGATGAATTGTATGACATCCTTACTGCATATGAGATGATAGTTAATAATGACAAACTACAAAAGGAAGAAGCAAAATTTAAGATATAAATGAAGTTAAATAAGAAAATAACTCAAGGTAAGGAATTCAAGTATGATGAGATATCTTATGATGAATACGCAGGGTTATTTACAAGTAAATTGAAAATAGGCTTAGGGAAGTATAAGGGTAAACTACCATTCAAATGTTTTAATTGTGGAGAAGTAGGACACTTTGATAGCAAGTACCCTCATAAGCATAAGATCAATGATGATGAAGACCATGACGAAAGTCAAGATGAAGGCTAGAAGACATTCAAGTCTAATAAGAGGAAGAAAGGATTTAGAAAGTATGACAATAATATAAAGTCTTTCAAGAACAAGAAGAGTCTCTAGATCAATAAATATTTCATCACATTAGATGAGAGTGAAGATAATGATTCTATGTTTGGTAATGAAGATGATGGTCCTATTGAAGATTAATTCCTCTAGAAGGTTGAGGAAGGAAGTTGTTCATATCAAAAGGAGTTTACTTGGAGTGATAAATACAATGAAGAAGACAAGGAGTACTATGAGACTAAATTAAAGAATGCTCATGAAAAACTAAATATTGAGAAAAAGATAAATAAGAAGATGAAGTCTAAAATCAAGGAATATGAAGAGAAATTTAGTGTGTTTGAAGAAAGATTGAATGAAAACACCAAGAAGCATGACTATATAGTCAATCATATTAGTTGTCAATTGGAAATCTTGTCTATAAGATTGAAAGCTAAAGAAGATGAGTGTTCAAGGTATGTGATTTAAAATGAGTCATTGAAAGCTAAGTTAGAAAATACATATAGTAATATGAAGTCATTTTTGATGTTTTAAAAGAGCTCAAGTGATCTAGACAACATTCTTAGTCAAAATCATATTAGTGATGGAACTAGACTTGGTTACAAAGAAGAACAAAATATTATAACTCAATACAAGGTGAAGACTATTGTGAAAAAAGATAATTAGACAAATCATATCAGATAACCAAATGCCATGAGGTATGCCAGATTCAATGGTTACTATTACATGTGTAATCAATTTGGTCATAGGGCTAGAGAGTGTATAAGACCTATTAATAATGAGTGGAATCATTAGTCAAATAACATGAGCAAAACTGAGTGCTTTAGTTGTTATGGCATAGGACACATTACAATATTTTATCTAAATAAGGTAAGTCAAGTTTAGTTCACTTCAATAAGAATGGTTTGATATGACTATGAGAAGATTGGTCACATTTATAGGTTCTACAAGCAATGGCCATCAAGTTAAAATAAGTTCAATCAAACTCCTATAGTGCATGGAAGAAGACAAGTTAACTTATGAAAACCAAAGATGAAAAGTGTGAGTCATAGAGTATATAGGTCTATGTGGTCTATTTGTTTAAGTGGAAAATGCTATAGAGGTTGAAGAGAATCAGAAAACCTCATTATCTACTCATTTTGGGAATGAATAGGATACAAGTGAACATCCTACTATTGTTGAGCATGTTTTATGCAAATAACATCAGTTTTTAATGCCCAATGATGAGTTATTTCTTCAGTTGAGGACATATGTCACGAATCTTTATTATCTCCATGTGTCGTCAATATGGTCTTAGAAGAGAAGGAAAATGTTGTAGTGGATGAGCAAGTTATTTCTCTTTAAGCTTAAGAAGAATAAGAATAAGAACTATTAGTTTCAAATGTCTAACAAGGAAAAAGAATATGAGGAGATGTGGGTAACTCCTAGTTTCACATGGTTCTAGGACATTATGGGTTAGGGTGTCTCTATCTATGCTTCTTAGGAGACATCTTTCTTATGTGCAAACAAGTATGTGTGCTATATGTGATGATCAAACCACCAATTAGTACAAAGCTTGAAGGTAAAGGGTAAGCAAGAGATTATGAAAGATAAGCTTGTAGATGAATGACTTTGAGAAGGGTAAATCATTTTGGATGTTGATTCAAGAGTTAGATCAGTCAAAACAAGGATAATTAATTACGGGTAGAGTATGGAGGTTTCTAGGTCTCAAAATAGAATTGGTTAAGAAGACCTATTGAAGATGTCATGATATAGGTGAAGCATGGAGTTAAGGGGAGCTAACTCAGATAAATTGAAAGGCTTGAAGAGTTATGCATGATGTGAGGGGGAGCATATGTGAAATGTTCTAGTAATGGTGTAGATATGAATAAGTGTGAAGGTTTTAGGAGTAATTTGTAACATGGATGGATTCCCTTATGAGAGGTGATTATTTAGTCCAAGTTTCAGGTTTAGACATGGTGGGTAGCAAAAGTTATTAAGGTGCAAAATTGGCTTTCCAAGCAGAGTTCACTAAGTTCCCATACTTAGACAAATTTTCAATATTGAAGATCTATGATGAGCATTCAATCTTCCAGATGAAGATCTAACGATGGGCATCCAATATGATAGATGGAGATATAACAATGAGCAAGTGATCTTGAAGATAGAGATCAATGACAAACATGAAGTCATTATGTCAAAGGTTCCTAAGATTTCACACACTAGTGACATGTGTCTCAATCATGACTATTTGATAGAATATCAACAACATGTGGGTGTTCATGCAAATGGAGCTTGATGGTGCGGTTTGAGTCAAATAGTCAATGTTCACAAGGCATGCAAGACTACCAAGTGGCATATACACATTAACAAAAGGAGCAGGGTACACATAAGGAACATGGGGATGAAAAGTGGTGTAAGTGTATGAAGACTAATAAAAGGGTGATCTAAGATCACATAGGACTATCAAGTAGTGTACGAGTGGGGACTGATAGTAATGTGCTCAAAAGGCACGTGAGGGTAACAAGTATCTTAATCATGGAAGCATAGATCAATGATCAATGATCAATGGTGAACATTAACTATTTAAATTCAGGAGGCTCATAAAGATATCAATGGATAATGTTTGAGAAATTCATACAAGGACATGAGATAAAGACACATGTTTGGAAATGATTTTGCATTAACTAGTGACCGTTGGCATTTGAATTAGCAAAAAAATAAACTAGTGCTCGGTATTTTGCTTATATTTTTTTATCTAGGACAAATTTATTGATGTTGTAAAAGGAAAATTTGAAGATGACTTCAATTCACATCCATAGAGATTCGTTAGAAGGTTTGATTTTTTTACAGTAAAAGATATTGAGATCCAATGTTGACTATGTGTTTGACCATGTTTTGCAAGTAACCCAAGAAGGGTATTTGAAGATTTCTTTATGGTGTTTTGATGTTTCATGATGAGATATATATTTAAAATTATTACATACTCCATGAGGAACATCTATATGATTTTTTGAGGTTTAACCAATCAATATTCAGTATGAACAAATTCTTAGAAGTTCACTATGTTTATTGAATATACTGGTAGTTTGAGTGACCATCTTGCAGAGGTAAATTGAAGATGTTTTGAGAAGCGTTGAGGAATAAAATGAGTATAAATATGTTCTATAAGTCTCAAATATTGATGAAAAGTTATTGGTTGTCATGATTTTCCCTTGATCAGTTATGGAGAGTGAAAATAGCATGATTGTATTTTGACTATATATGACCAATCTGAGTGGTCATTCTAAGAAAGTTGATTTCAGTGCTTGGAGACTTGCTAAAATTTTTAAGGCACATAAAATTATTGAATAGGTCTTGAAGGTTTCACCCATGTGATATAATCATATATCTATGTGAAATATTTGAGTAGTTACTTCAAAAGTTTGATATCGTGTTTTTTATTTATGTATGCCTAAAGAGTAATGAGACATAATTGGTAGGTTCAAGTATTGATTTGGTGTTTTAGGTGTCATGGACACATATGAGAGTGATCATAGGGTCATTATAGATTGTTTTTATGTGTTTTAATCATTTATAAAGGATGAATGCGGTCCAAGTAGTCTCACATGTAACGTGTGAGTATGAAGGCCTAATTATTTTAGGTCTCACCAAGACCTAATGGTGGTTTGGGGATAATGAGGTAATGAATGACATATTAATAATGTGGTTCTCACATGTAACATGTGTATGGACCTATGTTAAGTGTATAACAAGTATTGTAAGCATCTTGGCCAACCAATATGGGTTAGATGAGTATATGGTATACATATTAGGCATAATTGGCCTATTTGGAGTGGAGTTGAGAGAGCATTATGTTAAGTGAAAGTGAGAAGCTTTAAAAGAAAAGATACATGTTATTTAGGACCATCAAATTGAAAATAGGATGATTCATGTTTATTTTATCAAGTTGATGTAGGAGGACCTAATGAGTCTAGAAGAGGCAGATTGAGCAAGTAATCCCTGGAGGCTGTTTGAGAAAGATTGAAGGGTGAAGAAGAGTGAAATACATATAATTCCATCATCAAGTGTAGAAGACATCAAATCAGAGGTGGTGATCAGATCAAAGTAGCTGAGTGGGTGTTTGATTGATGAGGGGTTGGTTCTTCCTTATTGGATGTGTGTCTCACTAAATTAAGGGATGGGTTTTCCTTGATTAATTGGTTCTAGTCTAAATGTTGGATCTTGTTATTATAAGATTGTAGTCCATCTTGCAGGGTTCATTGGGTTTTATCCCCCAAGAAGGTTTCCCACATATGTCATGTGTTATGTTTTTGATATTTCTTTATCTTTTGTGTTCATTATTATGAATGATGTGTATGCTTCATGATTGTATATGTTGAATGGTTAAGGATTTGGAATTGAAATTGTATTATCTAGTATAACTGATTCACCCCCTCTCAATAATTATACCTCTAACATTATGGATTACCTAATACAGACACACTTTACAATGAACAAGTATTCCTATAATGGTTAAAAATAAATTATATTAGATACACTTGTAAATAATAGAAAAGTAACCTTGATAATTTTGTCAAAATGAGGAAAGTGAATTGTACTCCAATGATATAGTTCAGACCAAGGTCATGATTTATATTTTCTTGATAAATAGAAATGATGGCACCACTTATATTTATTATGTTAATGAGGTTTTCATCCCTCTGTTATGTATAATCTTTGATATAAATGGCACCCTTGAACTAGGGTAAGTTATAAGATTCAATTTTAAATAAAAAATACTTGGCCAAAATGTACTAGATGGTAAATTTTACATGATGTCATATTTATTGGATGCATTATGTGCTAAAGTGATCTCTATAGGGTATCTTTGTGGGATCCAAGATTAAATCATGAGATACTATGTGAATATTCTTATATTTCAACATTCATAAATTTAGAAATAATATACAAAACATTCTACACACATTTTATCATGTAGTCTACAAATTTGTCAATGTAAAACCTATGCCAAGGTTATTTGATGAAATTAAAAGATCACTAAAGTCCCTAGGTAAATATTACTACTATCTAGACCATAGGGTCATAAGGTGAGAAGGAACATTAGTTACACCCTTTTATTTACCAAAATTAGACCTAGATGAATCGGCTAAATAGGAGATAGTCTTTCAATTATCTAAGAGCATTGATGAAAATTATAAAATATCCAAATTAGGAGTTATACATAAAATTAATCTTTGCATAGGTGGGAAACAATTTATATACTAGGAGAAATTGTCCATGTCTTTTCAACACATGTCCTCCTTCAATTATAAATTGGTAGAATTCAAATATTGGGATCCCATGGGTAAAGTGGTTCATCTTATCTATATTTTATAAGGAATATTAAGATATAATTATGTCCACAAAGGATATGACCATGGTTATATTTTTATCAATGCTAATAATGAACCCCAAGTTTACACCAGAATGAGAGTTACACAAATTCTCATGGATATCATATATAAAATTTTGTATGACCCTTCTATTAGATGTGTAACTCAAGAATAAAACCATCATCTTTAAAGAGATAAAAATCTAGAGGATATTATTGAATAGACAAAGATGAGGATAATTAGAGGGATCCCACCATAGAAAAATATGAAGAAACAAACCACTTATAGGGATATAGGTGGGTCTCATCTCATTCCTAAATCTAGAGTGGAATTTATTCCAATTGTTATAGTTCAACCTGGTCCATCATAAGTAGTGAGTAAGCCACATTCTCCCCTTCATGTGAAAGATACAACAAGATATCCTATGATTTATTAGGTTAAAATAACTCCTCCTAGATCTCTACATCCTCCAAAGGTCACATTAAAAGAGAGACCTTAGTATATTCCCTCATTTCTATCACTAAAAATGGATATAAGTTATTCAAGTTCTTAAGACAATGCTTTAGAGGAAATCCTAAAAGATGAGGACCTAGAATAAGAGCACACAATTGATGTCTTTCAAAAATTTCCTATGTAGGTACATTTAATTATTTATATCCCTAGTCCTTCTCATGTTTATGATATAAAACAAAAAACATTAACTATAGAGGACATAGGTCCTATTTTGGATGAATAAAAAAGCAAGAAAGTAAACCCATTTTATCCCTAGTTCTTCAAAAAAACACATCAGTTACTTATATTGGCATTCTTATAACTAATGTTGGTGATCCCATCTCTCCAACTATCACTTTAATTGATCCAATTATTTCTCCTATTGTCACATCAATTTAGAACTTGACTTCATTCATTGAATTTGTTTTCACTTTAGCTAATGTTTCTACACACATTTCTTCCATTTACACCCCAATAAATCCAACTTATACTATTCATGTATGTACCACATTATTTCAAGTGGGGTAATCCCTAGAGACCCAAATAATAGTTGAAACTACACAACCTATTATTTACTCTAATACTTTTGACATATCTCCTTCAAATACATTATAGGCTCTATTATTTGTCTTTCAAAAGCTAAGGTTTGAAGACCTAATTTTTCTATCCATTTTCCTTTCTATACATTACAAATCTACACATATGGCCAGTTAGGAATACCAATGATTGAATACATTCAAATAGAGTCTCTTTTAGTAATAATCATAAACGAGTCCCCAAATGTCATAAAATACATCACCAAGACTCCATCTCAAATTAGGTTATCTAGAGAGAGGATGCTCAACCCACCATTCCCTACACCTCCACATTCTACATCTCCAAGATGGCCTACTCCACCTAATCCTTTAGAACTCATTTTAAAACCACAAAACACCTAATCCCTTGTCATTCGATCCTCTTATGTAACCCCTTCATATGTGCTAATTGTAACATCACCATGGAAATAAAATTTACAAATGTACAAGTTGTTTAGATAACTTTAGTCGTCATTGAAGAGCCTAAAATAACACTAGAGTTTGATGAAACTTCTAAAAAATTGAAGAGATTAAAGAAAAAGAAAGATGTCAAATGGAATAAGGTAAATTGAATTCACAAGAGAATAATAACTATTTAGCCTAATCAATAAGAGGAAAACTCAACTAGGAGAGCAAGATGAATTCAAATCCTAATCTCATATTTGTGGTTGAAACTCATGGGGGAGTGCACAATAAAATTTTGAAAGGATTGCAATAAGAATATAAGAGGCTAGAGTCATAGCCCATAGTGGAGGCTCCTAAAGATATATTAGATAAAGTGTTGAATTCATCATAATCAAAGCATGATATTGTGTGTTCTATACACAAAGGTAGGGTTGAATGTCACCTATAATGGGGTAATGTAGTGAACTTCAATGAGTCTTGAGAATGTTTGATGCCAAATTATATAGTGTTTAAAAGGTATTGAAAAAAATATATATCCTAAAGTCAATTTATTGACACTGAAAGATGTGATTTTGGCACAAAACCATGTGAATAGTAAGAAGGATGATCTCATGGAATGACACAACTACATGAAAGAGTTGGTTAAACAACCTATCATAAACTTTCATTATCATCTTTGTAAGGTACGTATCTCTATATTTATTTTTGATGTATTAATATATGGGAGAAGGTTCCTTTACCCTAAGGTACAAAAGTATTTGACTAGTATATCATACTAATAAAAAAGTCAAGTAATAGAGCTAGAGGAGATAGGAAAAAAGCCAAAAAGATAATAACCAAAAGTAATACCAATCAACCTGATTCCTAAAAGCTTCACAACCTAGACTAGACCTAGAATGCTTCAAGGAAGCACCACCAAGTAACCACTCCCAATAAGCAGGAAAACATCATCACCAAAATCCAAGGTCTCTAAGAAACTGAAAAAACTTCAGGAATTTAACCAAGATCAAAAATCTAAACAATTTAATGACAAGAGAACCCAATATAGAATCCAAGTCATCTCCAAGTGTCACACACTAAAACTAACTAAGGAGCTAAAATTGGGAGGAAGACCAGTGACATCAATAAAAACATCAAAATCTAGACCACTAAAATGCACAACAAGAACTTGAATAGAGTGAAAGTTGTTAGTGGGACCAGTCTTTTCTAATTAATTATATGTGATATTTTTAGGGAGGGGGGCTTGAAAATACAAATGTTCATTAGGAGGAAGGTGAAGAGCTACAAATTTATTCAAATCATCTATTGGAGAGTTAGTCTCATGATATTTTTGTGAGAAAGAAATGTCCTAAAAAAAGGAATGACATGGAGGGTATATGAAATGATCAATTTGAGTTTCCATTAATCCAATTTTACATATTTAACAACATTGACAATCAAAATATAATCCCCTTCCATTAAAGAATTTCATTAAATTTTATTCAATACCAATTCTCAAACCTATGAGAAGATCTAGAGCTTTAGGCAGATTATTTGAAGACAATGTTATGCTAAAGATAAAATAGAAGAGCACTTCTCCTTGATTATCTTTGAAGATACCTTCAGCACAAAAAAGACCTGGGTTGCCTTTGGATGCCCCATCTAAATTTACCTTGAAGAAATTATCACTCAAAGGATTATAACAAGCTAAAATCCTTTTCTTTATTTGAGGAGGGAGGATGAAGTTGTTTTCCAATAAATATAATTTTAATAAAATACGGTGATCTTCTTTAGTGATTTTGTTATAAGGAGTTAGTGCTTTATCTTTAAAAACATTGATTTTAAGAGGGGATATATTTAGAGACGGATAGGTTCTTGAATACTCTATTGTTTATTTATTTCCACAAGCTTAAGATGATTAGAGATGAGTCCATAGCCTAAATATTGTTGACATAATCCCTTACTTCTTCTCAATTAATAAAAAGTTCCTCAATAGAGCTAGCTAGTACTAAAATTATATTCACTTTTTTTAATTATCAATATAAAATTGTCTAAAAAAAGATCAATCAAAGAAAATATGGTTCAAGGTTTTATAGTATATCTTTACATAAGATGCAATAGGAAGGTCCTTGAAAAACAGTCCTTTGGATTTTGTCTCAAAACAATATTTTTTTTTTCATAATGAATTACATATAAATGTTAACTTTAAGAAGTCCCCAAGAGATCCATTTTTTCCCTACATGCCATAAACATGTATTAATAGGAGATATTAAATTTATGTAGACTTGTTTCATCAAAAAAATTCTATAAGGATCTCCAGTCCATTTTAATTGATCAATCTACACTGAGCTATTAAAATGGTGAGAGTTTAGAAAGAAAAGAAGAAAGTAATAAGATTGACGAAATGAGTGGCTGCAGAAATACTTTGATTTTTCTATATTCTTACAGGGCCCCATACACTTTGAATTTTAACCCAATAATAACAAACAAGTGATCTCCATAGATTTGAAAAGTACTTGTTAAAAATGCTCAAGAAAAGATAATTGCAGAGAGGGCCAACACTAAACTACACATCCTTGTAAAAGTTAACAAATCTATCATTTTTAATATTTTAATAAATAAAATTTAAATTAAGGTCTCTACATTTCAAAAAGATGTTTCAAATGTAAAACTTATACATCCATATATATTTTCACAATAATATCTTATAACATATAGTATACTATGGACTGCATTTAAAGGGTTGGGTTGAGGCCTATTTAGATTTCTAAATTATTTAGATAAAGCTAAATTGGTCGATATTAAGATTTTGACCATGGCAAATGGAATATAATTTCTTCTATAAGTCATATGGTAAAATATTCTTTAAAGTACCTCAGTATTATGAAATCAGAGTAAACTATTTTGAAAATGACATCCCAACAAATTATGATGATGATGATAAATTTAAATAAATCTTTTTTTCATCTTTTAAGAATGCAAAATGGAATGCAAATAAAATCTAAAATAAAGAGTGGTCTACCATTGAAAACATATTTTGGAATATCGTGGTTATACAATATAACCAGGGTAGGCCCCTTGTGTGTGTCATTAATGACACTAATCTATCTGGTAAATGAGAATTATAATCTTGTCATAATTAATTTTTAACTACCATATTAACATATCCTTGGTTTTTTTGCATATAACTTATAGGATTATGTGATATTTGAAATGGGCCATGGGCGGGATAGTCAGCAGGGCGAAGAAGGGGATGCAGACGATCCAGACCCAGACGAGAAGGGGGACGTTTGGGCTTGGCAAGGTTTTGGAAAGTGTTCTGGAGCTGCACTTCTGTCTAGGTACAGATCCTGATCATTTTTCTCCTCGGTTCGGGGAAGAACGAGATGCTTTCTGCCTTGGGCTCTCTGGCCTCCGCTTTTGGTTGGGTTTGGCAAGCCTGCATTTGGCTTTCTCCTGGTGGATCTCAATTATGGGAAATTTGTTACGTCTCCTTATTGGGGCCACCGTTGCGGCTTTGGAAACTTTCGTTTTTGGAGAAAGAAGGATATTTCCCTTCACTTTGGCTTTTCTTGGACGTGTTGGTGCTTTGTTCATCGCGCAAGACCTGTTGTGTCAAACAGTAAGAATGGTTGGCGCTTTAAGGAAGAGATTCAGTTTGTCTGGCCCTCTTCTATCGAAGTTGAGGAAGCATTTCAGTATTGGCGGATGTTCTTGGTCGAGTCTTTATGGATGGGTAAAGAGTTTTCGCTGTCCTGCAAAGCTGTTGAGGATTTGGTTTCTCGTTTTTCAACTATCTCTGGGCGGGATCACTCTTACAGGTGGTTCTAAGTTCATCTAAATGAAACCTCTTTTGGTTTTAAGGGCCGTGAGGTGGCTTGTGGAGACTTTGGGGTCCGCTGGGCTCCAAGCGTCCATGGGCGGTTTTTGCCTCTTTTGTTTTCTGTGTTAGAAAGACAAGCCTGCATTCCTCGGCTCATAATGACTTTCGAACTATTCATTTTCCAGAGCTGTTAAGGGATGTTAAAGGGATCCAATTTGGGGCCCTCTGTTCTTTGGTGATTGGTGCTAGCATGGCTTACTTTCCAAAGTGGAGAAAGGCTGGTCGATGGGTCATGGCTGGTCTCAAAACTGATTTTGAGGAAAGTGGCAAGGAGGTTGAAGGGTCAAGCTTTTCTGAGGGAACAGATATGGTTTGGAAGGAAAGTTTTTGCAAGTTTTCTCTTGAAGGGGGCTTGGTTGGGCCAATCATTTTTCTTGCGTTAGCTTTCTCTTGCAAGTCTTTATGTGGATTCCCTTTAGAGTCTTATTTGGTGGAATTTTGAGAAACTCATAAAAAACATTTGAATCCCAGGGTTGTCGGTAATCACATTGAACTTTAAAAAAGCTTCAAGGTTGAAGATTTGAAATTTTGGACTCAAGGAAGGTGTGTGAGTCAGCTCTATGATGGTAAGTTTTGTTGTGGTTCTAGATCTAGGGATTATCTCACGATCCCAAGCTTCCTTTTTCTCTTTTTTTAAAAGTTTGTCTTCGATGGGGTTTGGATGGCTTAACCCTTCTTTTTGGTTTTTCCTTTTTTGATAGGATTACTTGTAGATTTCTCAGAGAATTTGTTGTTTTCAAAGTTTTATTTTTAATCTTTGGGATTCCTTTATGGAGATATGAGTTTCCTTTTGTGTTCAGGGTAGTTTTGCATCCAATCAAAACTATGTTTTCCTTTTTTTGATTCTTAGATGGAAGTAGGGGTTTATGAAACCTTGATAGGTTTTCTTGGAGACTTGGTCCTTCCTTTGTGTTTACGCTGGTTTCTAATTCAATTGAAATAGGGAGTTGGTTTTCAATCCTATCAAAATTAGGGTGTCGAGCCTTGGGCATCATCTTTTTGAGATTAGGGTGTTTCTTGCACCAAGTGATTGCAGTTCTCCTTTTCTTTCCTACTTTTTGGTTCCCAATCTTGAATAACTCGGACCATTGAGACTTGGACCTCTTTTTTCTGAGTCCAGGCTGGTTCCTGCACCAACTAAAAGTGGTTCTTCTTTTCTTTTATCTGTTGGTCCTTTTGTTTCCCTACAGTGCCCTATTTTCCCCATTTTGTTTTTTGCTTCGGTTCTAGTTTTTGGCTTCTCTAGTATGTTGTTTCTCTTTCACTGTCTTGTGTTTCTCAAGGGGAGACCCAAACCTCTATGTATCCAAGACTGGGTTCCACACTAGTCAAAGATGGGTTTATCCTTAATTAGAACAAATCCTTAAGTTATAGATTGATTGTAATGATTTGAGAGAGCATTTGTAAATATTTTGCGACGTTTGTTTGTTTAATCAAGTGATTCGTTCAACTTATTGTTGTGATCCTCTATTTCAATTTAGTTATTTTCAAATCAAGCATTGGATCTTCTACTTCAAATTTATACATTTATTTATATAATGATTAAGTATATCATAATCATAATTTGAATTAATTTTATAATTTTTAGATAAAACCCTTGATAAGTAAAACTCTTGCTAAAGAATCAGAAATATCATATTAGATTCAAACAATCATTAAAACACATTTTCAAAACTCTATATCTCTTTGTTATGGAAATAATACCATTTATTATGGTTGGTGTATTACATTGAATACATTTCTAACCTCATTCTTAGGTTTGAAAGAGTTATCATTAACCTTGTATATAAAAATGGATTTTCATTGATATTTAGTTTCATTAGAGGTAATGGTATTGGTATAACATTTAAGTACATTCAAATCTACAAGATTCTTTTCATGGTTTATAATTATGTGGCTTAATTTCTAAAAATATTACAAAGTAATAAATTTCACTTTTGCTTTATTGAGTTGAATTAGATTGAAAAATAATATACCTCATGACTCAATATCAAGTAATTGGGGAGTTATTTGTGCAAGAATACTTATAATTTATGTTGAGAAATTTGTAAAAACATGACACTCATTCTAATTTTCATAGAAAAGTAAGCTAAGGATTTATCCACTAAAGAATTGAAATGGAAAAGCACAAAACTAACTGTTGATGAATTTATTCTCTTATGAAAGAAAAAATTCAAGCAATCTTAATCACAACTTGGTTATTTAAAGACCCCAAGTTTTCCAAGCCTATATATATATATATATATATATATATATATATATATATATATATATATATATATATATATATATATATATATATATATATATATTAGTTAAAGAAGCGTTAGTTAGTTCAAAAAGATCAAGGAAATGTAACATTTCCCCACTGCTCACAATTTCAATCTTGATTCCACATCATCCAAATGTAAAAGCTAAACACATTTCCATACTTCGATTGTGTTTCTATCATTTTCACTTAGCTGAATTGAAAAGCATAAAAGGATTTCAACTATTTGATAGTGTTTTTGAAGGCATGCAATAGGGATCGTAACCCATTTGATGAAGCATCATTCAAAAAATGATCTATTTTGAAAAAAATTGGATGACGTCAGCATTTAAAATATATTCTTAGTGTCGATCTATTAAAGTCCATAAAGTCATTCGATTTATTTGTAACAAAAAAAAAATTAAATATTTGAGTGAGGTGATATGCATAAAAGATTTGAAAATTCCAACATCATCTATGTGTTGGCAGATGTACTTTTTAGCTCAGCTGAATATTTAATCTTCATGTCATGTCATTGCCATAACTCGACACATTTTATTAAAACTTATTTATTTTCCTATGATTGTTCACATGCCCCCAATTGCATCCATCTAACTCAATTGATTCATTTTCTCTCTCTCCTTCTACATGTTTCAAAAGACTTCTATGCTACACCATCCCATATTTGTTTTGTAAATAATATAACATTGCATGCTCTCTCTCTCTCTCTCTCTCTCTCTATATATATATATATATATATATATATATATCACAGTATTGCCTTTTACTTTGCAACCAACAAATAAATGTATACAGGAGAAGAGAGCAATGTAACTCTGTTTTGCAAAAGAAGATTTGAAAACTATATTAGTTTTGGTAGTAGAAGATCAATGATAAGTAAACAATTCTATATTTGAATTTTTGTGTTTGTGTTTAAATTGTTGTGTATTTCCTCTATTTTTCTTTGTGTTTACATTTAACAATTGTTATCAGAGCTCCCAATAAATGTTAGTTTCTTACATCTGGTATCAGAACCAGCAACTTAATGAATAAAGAGTTGTTGTTAAATATAGGGCAAAAGAGTAGAAATTAAGGAGCAGAGATTGTTGAAACAAAGATTTTAAAATGGGAGATAAACTCATAGTTGAAAGCAAAAAGCGATTATTTTTGGAGAAGCCATGGCAATTGTGAGTGGAAGTATAAAACAACCCCAAATACCAATTTTAAATGGTAAGAATATAATTTTTGGAACATAAAAATGAAAACCTTGTTCTGATCACAAGATGTATGGGATTTGGTTGAAAATGGGTTCCCTGAGCTAACAAATCAATAGGCATATCAAACATTATCTCAAGTAGAGAACGATTTATTGAAGGAAAATAAGAAAAAGGATGCCAAAACATCATTTTTCGTTCAACAAGTCATGGAGGACTTAATATTTCCACATGTTGTAGCTATTACAAGGTCAAAACAAGCATGGGAAACCTTGAAAATAGCATACCAAGGTACAAATAAAGTTAAAATTGTTAAATTGTAAATACTTAAGAGAGATTTTGGGAATATTCATATGAAGGAATCAGAGAATATAGATTCATTTTGTACACATGTAATGAGCATTGTGAATTAAATTAGAACTCACGGTAAGAGTATGGAAGATCAAAAGGTTGTAGAGAAAATACTTGGAAGCTTGCTTGTAAAATTTGATTCGATTTTAGTGGTCATTGAAGAATCCAAGGATGTATCTCAGTTATCAGTTGATGAATTAGTGGGGTCATTATTGTCACATGCGCAAAGGCTAAACCATTTAGGGTCATCTTCATTGGAGAATGCATTCAAAACTCATCTTTCAGTCAATAGATCAAGAGGGAGATCAAATTATAGTAGAGACAGAGGTCATTTTTCTTCAAGAGGTGGTAAAGAATCTCATCAATTTGAAAGCAACCCAATATCAATCCCACATACATCATTTATACCATCAAGAGAAAGAGGCAACAATCATTTTCAAATCCATCATCAAGGAGACAGGTATGAAAAATCCAACATCCAATGTCATTATTGTAAAAGATTTGAGCATTTTGCATTTGAATGAGGAAAAGGTAGTATGATATGAATAAACAAAAGGCAAATTTTACGAATGAAAACCAACATAATACTAGCAAACAAAACACAATGTTGATAACATGTAATGTTTCATAAGAGAGTTCAAATGAAGTATGGTTCTTAGAGAGTGGGTGTAGTAATCATATGAGTGGAAGTAAGGAGTTGTTTGGAACAATAGATGATTCGGTAAAATCAGAATTAAAGTTGGAAAATGATCAAAAAGTATCAGTCATGGGGAAATGATCAAATAACATAAAAACAAAACAAGGTGAAAAGAAACATATCCCCAATGTATACTATGTTCTTGGATTGCAACATAATTTAATAAGCATTGGTCAATTGGTGAAAAAAGGGTATATGATATACTTTGAGAATGGTGAATGTGTGATTTTATACAAGAAACCAAGCAATAGAGTGATTGCAAAAGTTGAAATGATGAGGAATAAAATGTTTCCTAAGATCCAAAGTGAAATATTTTTAACCTCAAGGATTGCAAATAATTGTTGAAGTAGCATTTAAAATTTCATTGAAGGATCAATCCTAGTTACGGCACTTAAGATTTGGACATTTAAACTTTAAAGGTTTGCAACTATTATATAGAAAAAGAATGGTATATGGATTACCACCAATAAGGCCACTTAAAATAAAATGTGAGAGTTGCATACTTGCAAAGCAATATAGAAAAAAAATTCTAGTTGGGAAATCTTATAGGGTAAGACATTCCATTCAGATCTTTGTGGACCTATGCAAACGCCATCCCTAAGTAGAAATCTATATTTCTTGACATTCGTTGACAGTTTCAGCCACAAGACTTGGGTCTATTTATTGAAATATAAATCATACGTGTTTGATATTTTTAAGGAGTTAAAGGCAAAAGTTGAAAAAGAAAGTGGATATTATATCAAAACATTTAGAATTGATCAAGGTGGTGAATACATATCTAATGATTTTTTGAATTTTTGCAAGGCAAATGGTATAAGAAAACAATTCAAAACAAGATATACACCTCAAAAAAATAGATTAGAAGAAATAAATAATAGGAAAATTATGTAAATGATATGAAGCATGATAAAAGATAAGCATTTATCAAATGAATATTGGGTGAAGTGATTGCATGTGTGGTATACATCTTAAACAGGTGTCCAATAAAAGTAGTGATTAATAAGATACCATAAGAAGTTCAGAGCAAGAAGAAACATAGTGTCTCACATTTGAGAGTCTTTGGATGTGTTTCATAGTCTTTGATACCACAATATTTGAAAAATAAGTTAGACGATAGAGGTGAAAAATGTATTTTTGTGAGATATAGTGAACAATCCAAGGCATACAAGTTATAAAATCTGATTGCAAAGAATGTAATAATCAGCTGTGATGTAGAATTTGTTGAAGAAGAAGTATGGGACAGAAGCATTGATAAAATAAATACAATTATAGTAGGCATAGCACATGAAAATGAGATGGTAGAAGATGATACATAATCGAATGTTCCTACAATGCCTTATAAGGCACTAGGCACTCCAAATCCATCTACTCCAACTAGTAATAATAGCAGTGAATCATCTAATCCAACACTTACATCATTGAGATCATAGTCTATAAACACTTTAAAGAAGCTCTATAGTCTAAAATGAATCTATGAAGAGTCAATAGAAGCTAAAAATATGGATTTATGTTCAGATTTTGCTTTCCTAACACAAGTTGATCCAATTTACTTTGAGGATGCAATTAAAGATGATAATTGGATTATAGCCATGGTTGAAGAAATTTAGTCAATTAAAAATAATCAAACTTGGGATCTTGTATAACTTTCGAAAGGAAAATACGTGATTGGATTAAAATGGGTTTACAAAATAATATTTAATGTAAATGGGAAAGTTGAGAAACATAAAGCAAGACTAGTAGATAAGGGCTTCACACAACAATGAGGCATAGAATATAATGAAAAATTTACACATGCAACAAGACTTGACATTGTTATTATGGTTTTATCTATTACATCTCAAAATAGTTGGAAGGTTTTTTAAATGGATGTCAAATCAACATTCTTGAATGGTATTTTAGAAGAGGAAGTTTATATAAAACATCCACCTAGTTATGATGTTCAACGAGAAGAGCACAAGGTCCAGGGTTTTTTTAGTGGTGAATATTTATTAATTCATGAATATTCCAATTTTTAGATTTTGGTTTTGACAGTCTTTTAGGGTCAGCAGATGGGATCAAATCAGCAAAATTTTAGGGATATATATTATTTTAGGGGTCAGTTTGCCAACCCTTTACACCATTATCTTTGAAAATATTTTAATTCACCACATATATATACCCATCGATCTTGATATCAAATAGAAAAATAATTATAAGCATTGATTAACTAAATGGTATAGTTGAATGACCATGACAAATGACATGGTTGAACAACAACATCAAATGTCATTAACAAATGATGCTATCAAACTGGGAAAAGAATAAGGTAACCAAAATTTTAAACCTTGAAAGATAAACAAAAATTGGTATGTGCACCTTTGAATCAGGAACTGGTGAAGCTGTCTCTGGCAAACATGTCAAGGATCAATTGAATAGCTTTAGAATGCATATAGAAACATATGAACTAGTCAAAAAAATAGGCCATATTAAAAATGGGAAAACTCTTGGTGACATAAAAATCAAACCCATGCAACAGTTTAATTTTTATATCACCAAAGGTTTCATCTTTTTTAATGACCTTTTTTTGGTGAGCCCATATGCTCCAAATGGATTCTATAATGATGAAACCTAAGGCTCAACTCTTGAGGGCATAAACCTAGTACAATAGTCGCACCTAAAAATCATCCAAAAATATAGGTCTCACCTACACAACACTCACCAGTGGAGCTGAATAACTTGGCCAAATGGCTCTTCTGAATGGTAGAGCTGAATAGCCTGACCAAATAATAGAGCTGAATGGCTTGACCAAATGGTAGAGCTGAATGACAGAGTTGATGAGAGAGCCAAGTGGCTCTACCCACGGTAGGGCCAAATGGATGCCAAGAACAGATTTGAATGTGGGAACACCATTCGAATCTATCATAGGTAGTCCCATTCTATTTTGTCATCGATAGAGCCCTTTAGCTTTGCATAGAATGGACTCTAGATTCATTTGTCTCTACCCAAAGAAGAAGATCCCTATATCAAAAATAATTGAGCCATATTAAAAAAGAGCAATTAGCAATTTGAAGAACATTTCAGACATGCCAATTCACCAAAGCTATGAATCAAGTTCACCTAAATGAATCTAAGGGGGTTTGGGATATGGCCTCTTAAAATGAACCCTAACAAAGTCTAGAAGATGAAAAAGACCTTATATAGATTGAAACAAGCTCCTAGAGCTTAGTATAGTAGAATATATTCATATTTTGTGAAAAATGGATTTAAAAAATGTGGCAATAAACCAAATTTGTATGTCAAAGTGAATGATAAAGGTAAAATCTTGATAGTATGTTTGTATGTGGATGACTTGATTTTTACCAAAAAAATGTCTATTGAATCATTTAAGGTAACCATGAAAACTAAATTTGAGATGATTGATTTGGGACTCATGAGATATTTTCTTAGCATAGAGGTAAATCAATTTGAGCAAGAAATTTTCATATGTCAATTAAAGTATGCTAATGATTTGTTGAAAATGTTCAAGATGTTGAATGTTAATTCAACTCCTACACTAGTGCAATGGGTTTAAAACTTAGAAAAGAGGATAAAAGTTCTAGGGTTGATGCAAATTTATTCAAGAGATTAGTTGGCAACCTCATGTATCTAACCACCACAAGAATTGATATTATGTATGGAGTTAGTCTTATCTCAAGATTCAAGGATAATCTTAAATAATCTCATTGGAAAGTTAGAAAAAAATTATGAGATACATAGCTAGAACAAAGAGTTTTGGGATCACATATACATTATCAAATGACTTCATGCTATTTAGTTATATAGATAGCGATTCGAGAGGTAACATGGATGATAGAAAAACACATCATGATACGTTTTTCATCTTGGCTTGGGTGCTATCTCTTAGGCATCAAATAAATAACCAATTGTTACACTTTCATCAGCTAAAGTGGAATATGTTTCAGCCACATTAACAAATCACCAGGCAGTTTGGATGAGAAGAGTACTTTCAGATTTGAGGCATACTCAAGAAGAAGATACAAAAATACTTTTTGATAACAATTCAGCCATTGCATTATCTAAAAATCATGTGTTTCATAAACACAACAAGCATATAGACACTAGATATCACTTCATTCATGAATTAGTGAATAATGGAAATATATGTCTTGAGTTTTACAAGATTGAAGAACAACTAGAAGACATTTTTACAAATCCACTTGCAAAGAATGTGTTTGAGCATCTTAGAGAAAGCATGGACATAATTGATTTACATTGTAGTGAAGATTAAGGGGGAGTGTTGGGGAATGTACTTTCTAGCTCAGCTGAATATTTAATCTTCATGCCATGTCACTGCCACAACTCAACACTCTTCATTAAAACTTCTTTATTTTCCTACAGTTGTTCACATGCCTCTAGCTACATCCATCTAACTCAATTAACTCATTTTATCACTCTCCTTCTACATGTTTTGAGATACTCCTATGTTACACCATTCCATACTCTATTTTGTAAATAATATAACATTACATGCTCTCTCTCTCTCTCTACACACACACACAAACACACGCGTGCATGCACGCATGCGCACATGCATGCGCGCGCACACACACACACACACACACACACACACACACACACACACACACACACACACACACACACACACATGTACGCACGCACGCACACACACACATGCACATAATAGTCATGTATTTTACTTTATAACCAACAGATAAATGTATATAGGAGAATAGACTAGTGTAACTCTGTTGGTAAAAGAAGATTTAAAAACTATATTAGTTTTGGCAATAGAATATCAATGATAAGTAAACAATTCTATGTTTGAATTTATGTGTTTATGTTTAAATTGTTGTGTATTTTTTCTATTTTTCTCTATGTGTTTGCATCCAACAACTATTATTAGAGATCCCAACAACTGTTAGTTTCTTACAATATGAAAAATGTTAGATGTAGAATCAAAGTTTTTACAGTCAACAAATAGGGATATCAAACTATTCGATCATCTTTAGATCGATAAAATGAGATATTTTAAATCCATAAATATGATGTCATTGAGGAGGAACACCTCACACCTTCAACTCTACCCCTCAGAGTAGGTCTCTAGCTTTTCAATCTATAGTTTATACCAGATATTTTTGCCTTTGTAAAATTTCAATGTGGCTAAATATAAAAGCAATTTAGCATCTCTCTCCATCCATTCAATCTATAATTAATAAAAAAATGTGAGCCATTTTAAATAAAAATTATGGCTCTAATATCCCTAAAGTCCTCATGCCATAAGATCCATCTTCCACTGTTGATCTACTACAATCTAATCAAGGATAATGAAATAAAAGGAAAGACAATTAGCTAATCAAATATTTTTTTAGAGATGTTTATTTTGATATAACTACCTAAGTAATTTGAGATAGATCCTTATTGATAGCTCTCAATTAGAACTAATTTCTAAAACTACACATTTTTTATAGAATTAATTTCTAAATTTTCTTGGAGGTACACTTCTTTGATTAGACATTAAAAAGCCTCATCAAATATGAGTATTTTTTTTAATGGCTAACTATTGTAGAAGAACCATTGGGCTTCATATAAAAGACAAAGTACCATTGAGACACACTTTCATGGAGTAGGTAAGATCACATCTCACAAGGATGATATAGACTAATATCATCAATATAATTGTAAGACATTATAAGAAAATCAAATACAAAAACCCATATATTTTTTTCACAAAACATTCTTATGTTACTGAGGTGGTCTACCACTTCATAAGATGTAATGTGCTTAGTGACTAGTCCCTTTCTAACTATAAAAATATTATGCCAATGTGCTAGGCTTCCTTATATTATTCAAATTAAAGAATCAATATGCTAGTAACACTTAAATCATTGTTATAGGTAAGTGTAAATGATCTTCCAATAACTTAGTCTACTATTACTTTACAAGAATAACATCCACAAAAAATCATTGACAATTCATAGATTATTCTTCAAGGTCTTTTCTGATATTAATTTTCTTTCCAATTATTTTGTATATACTAATCTTCATAGATTTTGATATCATTTCATATCAATTTTACCATAATTGCATTTACACTATTCCATACAGATGTAAAAAATGTAATGAAGTCATCTAATAAATTTAATCATTCTCATTTTATCAAGGTTATGTATACTTTAAAATCAATAAGTTTACTTTATTAATTTAAAAATTATCAAGGTTATGTATACATTAAAATCAATAAGTTTACTTTGTTAATTTCAAACTTGTGAATGTTATATATACTTTAAAATCAATAGATTTACTTTGTTAATTTCAAAATAGTTAACTGTCACCATAATAAATTCTTAAAGGTAATTGTACATACCAATCAACAAACAAAGTTGAAGTACTGATGTAGTCCTATATAATATTTTACAACCAATGAAACCACTGTCACCTAAGACTCAGTTTGGTATGTTATAAGTACCTAAGTTTTTCCAAGAATATAATTACACTAATGCCTTGGGGATTGTTTGGCATGAGTCGTGTTATCTTTAGATTTTAATTAAATTGTTACAAATAACCTATTATATCCAAACTTATATTAAACATGCATAGATCATCAACTTGATAGATCATATACTTACTCCATAACTTTATATTCATTAAAAAAAAAATCAATCAATCATCATATTCTATAGAAAAATTGATCAATATAAACATATAAGCTAATACTAAAACTTTCATATCAGCTTATATCCATTCAAAAATTTATCATTTTTCAATAATAAGAGATAAAGAAATGACAAAAGCATATGATGTATGTATGATTTTAAAAAAAATCGTGAATGTAATAAAATTGATTAAATTGGATGAATATAGTCATTATTTTTATATAAAAAAAATTAAAATGTATCCTCTAAATGTTAAATAATTATATTCAGGCATAAGAACATTTTAGTGTGCACCACAAAAATAATAAAGAATAACTAAGTCTATATGACACATTTTTTCTCTTTATTTGATATTTTGATTGTAATGGATACATCCAAATAGAATATGAATAAACCAAGTAGTAATTAATGTCCATAATCAAAATATGAAAGCATGAATTTGAAATTTACAAAGGTACATACAAAAGAGATAATACACATATATGTGTGTTGCATGATGCTACTTGTAAAGGATGCCCATGCTATGCCAAGTGGAATGGAGATGTTTATAATCTTGTTCATTTCTTGGCCAGGAAAATTAATGATCATTTGAGTAGTAAAGATACCAAAAACTCTTAATGGGTTTCACTATACCCATGAACATATCAACTTGAGTAGTTGAACTAGTGTAAATGATATTATTTGATTATCTAGCACTTCATTCTTGTATATATGGAAAACTCAAATCCTAGATGTTCCTCTTAGTTATACATATGTCTTTCTTATATAATCTTTACATATGTTATGTCTTGTGCCCCTTGGAATATTTCTTAGTCCAACCAACATTATATTTATGGCACAGACATCCCATCTTACCCACAATGCATAAACATGTATTTATCTTATACCTCTGCATTTTTTGTGCCTAAGCCTAATATCCATCTCCCTAAACACTAATATACGAGATAGATAATAGCATTGACATTACTATCATGTCTCGAAATAAGTGTATAGTGCCCTAAAGTCATCCAATTTACAAAAGAAACATATCATAATGGTCAACCTAAGTACTTTAATGTGATTTATCTCTCGATAGTATTGGTATAAATAAAATATCAACCTTCATTCATTCCTCACCTACCAATCAAACCAAAAGAAAACACAAGAAGCACTCAAGTTACCAAAATCTTTCCTAATATACCTATTATGATATCAGTTAAAGGAACAACCCAACTATAGGTTTGAAGTACTAAAGGAGTAGTCACAATGTCATATTTTCTAAGTTATAAGTTAGGTCATTAATGTACTTACTTTACACACATTTCATGATTCAAAGACAAGCCAACATGTAGGGGAAAACTACATGATCTTGAGGCCTTCTTCTAGAATATTGGCTATGTAGGTAGCATCCTTTGATAGTGAGGTCATTATGGGTCAACTCAACACCATCTTCCCACTAACCCATTTTTTTCAGGTCACATTAAAGATGGGAAGCTAGGTTTTTTCATTTCCCCATGAATTATAATCCATGACATAGATTTGAATGCACCAGAGCAAAGACAAACTCAAACCTAGAAGCATCAAGAAGGTCACATCTTATTTGAGAAGATATTATGTACAAGACACTAGTGTTGAACTCAAACACTAACATCGACATAACTCTCCTAGGCTGATAGAAGTGTCAAGAGAGCCAGAGGTACCAGTTTCAAAATTTCACAATTATTCTAGATATATATTCCTATCTAATTTCTACATGTACTATATCTAGACATGTATTAACATCAAAAACAACTAATGCCATTTCTATATTTAACATAGTTGTACTTTCCATTAATAGTCTATCTTAGTTTTATAAATTTAACATATGGTACATTGTAGTTTACCATAATAATTGGCATGTTATGGATCTTGTATTAATCCTTGTGCCCTATAATTTTTATATCCTTAACCCTATTTACCCTTGTAAGGATTCTATAATCCAAATTAGGGTTAAAAATTTAGTGAATCTGATCCATGGGAATGAATTTTTTTTATTCCTAGGGTTTTAAAATAGTAATGTTTTAGTTTACTATACTTTTTCATTTTTTATTTGTACTATTTTTCAAAAAACCTAGGTGTAGCTATAGATTGGTGGGCATGTCTATTAAACATATTTAGCTTCTCATCAACCATCCAAGATGTATTAAAATAATGAGGTATATCATACCTTTAATAATGATCATACATATGTTTACATTGGAAAAAACCTTGATAAGGTTATCATAGAAGAATATTTTGATAACTGGGTAAGTGCACACATTTGGGGGACAAAAAAGGGCCTACTCATGGACATGATTTTTATAAAATTTTAGAAATGTGAACTTTTGTAGATAATTTGAGATGGCTACAGTCAAAATTTGAAGATGGTATAAAAACATGAATTGTTGTATTTTGAGACTAGTTTCCAAAAAACTATTTTTTTTGAAAAATGGTTAAATATAAATAGGTCAAACATATAAAATTTAAAGAGGAATTTTTTTTAATAAAACATAGTAGATAGATGGTTGTGCAACCCACCATTTTTTGAGCATCGTTAAATATTATTTGAAACCCTTTGGTGAATATTTAGATAAGAATTTTTTAGTGTGTTATGATTTTTATATATATTTTTTTGATAAATATTTTTTTCAATTAATTCTAAATTAAGTAGATCCTGAAAACTAACAAAAACATGGATAGCCGGCCATGCAGCCCACCCTAACCACCTCAAAAAAAATGAAAAATATTTTTTTTGAATGTGTGTATAATTAGGTCTAGTTTGTCGCCATATAATTTTTTTTTGCACTTGGATAATGAAAAACAAATTAGATAAACATGTATGGGTGCGGCATGTAGTGGTCTAAAAAAGGTGTTGTTAGAAATAAATATAGTTTGAACCCTTAAAACCGATTAAAAATTATAAAAATCATATATTTAGAAAGAGGACAATGTGCTCATCGTAACGGTAATAATTTTTCAAATTTTTATGTTAAAATCCATAGCGTATTTGGTGATTGAAGTTAAAATTTGTTGGTTTTTATCAAAACTCTTGGTCTCAACTGTAGATGCATAGTCACAAGCCTTTGGCTTGGAAATCCAAGTCATTTTTGAGCATAAAGTTTTATTTTTAAATTCAAATTCAATATCATGTATGTATTATATAATGTGTATGCATTATATAATGTAATATACAATGCGTACATGTTATATAACACATACACATTTTTTTGAAATAACACAACAAACAAATTTCATGTTTATTGTAGGGGAAAGGTTCCATTAGCCATGCATCCTTATAGGGGAAATGTCAAATTTTATGTTTCTTATAGGGGAAAGGTCAAATTTTGTGTTACTTTGGATAGTGAATTAAGGTGCCATAACATTGTATAGACTTTAAAAAAATTACCCATTTCAATATGTTCTCTTAACTACTTATAACTAAGGTTTTAAGATTTAACACATTATACATTTTACAATATAACTATTTTTATCATGAGAGGTCATACAATGAATTTTTCAAACCTATGATCAAAACTTAACCTTTAGATTTCCAATCATTGTGCATTAGAATATCAATACTTGACTCTTACTTGTCAAGATGTGATTAGTTACTTTTAATTTTATATAATAAATGTTGAACAAATATTAGATATTACATGTTCATCTTCTGGTGAACTTTAATATTTATAAACATCAATATGTTTCATCAATATAACACATGTTAACAAAATCTTTTTTTGACAATTGGAACATGCATAACTATTGGGACCTTTCCACTAGTATGGAAAGGATATACCTTACTACCTTACTTTCCTAAAATCCTACTTGACCTTAAATTTCATGTTTCTTATTGATATTATCCTACTTGCCTAAAATCCTATCTTACCCTTTTTTTATTTCTTTGATATCTTTTACCAGACCCCTTTATTTATAAATTTTGAACTAATTTTTTTAAGTGGTAAACCCATTGAATTGGATTATGTAGTATAGATAATCTTATGTAAGTAGAAATAAGAATTGAGACCTTGGTGTAACAATGCATCTCTTGGATATCTATTTCAAGAATGCTATCTAATGGATCCCAATACCTATGAATCATTCCTTGGATTATCCTAAAAACATTCATAAAATGTGTTGAATAAAGTCCCTTAAGTTTCATCCAAGGTCACTTAGTGCATCTAATTCAGTAGGTGTATTTTGAGGTCCTAATTGAAGGTCTAACTAGAGTCTTCTATTGTTACAATTATTCAAGATTCCCCTAATCTATTCAAATAAATTATTAAAATTTTGCCTAAAATTAAGATCTCTTGTGAAAATATGGTTAATCCTCCATTCTATGCACCTCCTTCATCTACCCCTCCATCCATTCCCACCTCATCTAAAGAGTGTGTCTTTGACATGGGACTATTCCTAGCTGCACCATGCATGTGACAATTGCAAGCTCAAAAACAAGCTAGACAATACTCAGTGCTTATCAATACTATAGAGTTCTATACATTACTATGTAATTGGGATGGTAAGATATGAAAGTAGGATGATTGGTACAAGGTATGTACATGTTTTTATTAAATATTTTGGTCAAGTTGAGTACATGTTTTATTTTATATAAGATGTGGTTTTGAGCTTAATAAAATTGAAATGGTCACATATATGGACATTAGTGATGATGTGGTTTTAAGATGTTTTAAGATGTTGTGCTTATAGTGATGAATGTATAGCTTAGAAAATATCTAAATACATTAGGGACTTTATTTGAAACCATTAAGGGATGGCTATATGATTTAGAAATATAGGGTCACATAGACCTGACATTGACCAAGTATGACATATGTATAAGTAACCCTAGCTGAAACTCTATTAAGCTTTTTCAAGATACATTAAAGGTGACAAATGTCCCCTAAATCTAAGACCTACTTCCCCTCAAGGATGATGATAAGCAGAGAGACCTAATAATTATTCATGTGGATGATGAAATTATCACCTCATATAGATGGTTGATCAGAATTGAATACCAGTGTGCACTCCATCACCAAAGGTTTCAAGATTATATATTTTGATACATATATATTCAATTGTATTGTTCATATTTCATTATAATGAGCTTAAGCCTTATGATGTGGACTGTAAGAAAGTAGTGCATCTCATAATTCTTGCTAGGATTTGGGATTTGAGGTTGAGGAGTCCATTTATGAATTGCGTTATCTCATGCATGTAATACTTAATATGAATGTACTTTGGGATCTAGAGGTAATTCGAAGTAGAGGGATATAAATAATTTGAATACATACATGTAGAAAACTGATAATGTTTGGTGTTTGGTCAATTTGAAAGTGACCTTAAAAGGCTCTACATAAATTTTTTTGTATAGTAATGGTAAGTTAGAGGCTTACATCATGTGAATTATTTAGTAGACATGAGTTGATTGGATTGATGTCAATATCTAAACATTATTGGCTTATGTGTATGTACAATAAAATTTTGAATAGGCTTAGTTGGATTGGTTGGAGGTGATGGGATATGTCTAGGAATCAAATATGTTTATATCTAACAACTCTAACACTTCTCTAGGTCTACTAGACCTACACATGTGGAAATATTTGATTGGATTGAGCATCCTAAGGCTATGAAAAATCTAACACTTTCAAGACAAGTGACAGTTAGATTTGTAACACAAATATATGTGTGTATAAGATACACACATGGTGATGTATTTAACTAGATCGAGCCTCATAGGGATCTGATAGATATCTTTAACACTTTTAAGACCTGACACCTCTAATAGTGTTGACACTTCTAAGTATGTATGAGGTACACATGGTGATATGTAATTATATTTGGCCTCTCGGGGCATTGTCAACTCTGAAACTTCCAAGACTTGATGCATCTCTGATAGCTTTAAAACTTTTGAGTATATTAGGTAGACACATGACATAATAAGGTTAAATTATAGGGGAAATTCATTTGAGGAAGCATGGGAGGCCAATTTAAACCTCTTCTTGGCATAACTATAAGATCATGATATATGATTTGGGAGAAAAATTAAGTATGATTCTATCTATCATGAATTGAAATAATTAGTTGATTGTTTCAATTAGGGATGTGATTTGGGCAAAATTGAGCCCCTAAGCCAAATTTATGTCCCAATAAATTCTATAGTCTAGATGCAACATGTATGGCTTAACTGACCCTAATTTAATCAAAAATTCAAATGTGGCCACTTTAAACCCATTAAACTAATTTGGAGTCTACGATGTGATTGAAAGGGTTAAATTAGGTCACAGTTCATGACATGTTGATCATAAACCCTAATTTTATCACTAGAATAAGTACAATTCTCCTAAACCCTAATTTCATGACATATACACATGTATAAACCAATTACACTAAACCCCTAACCCTAAATCCTAGTTTTATAACAAACACAACCCCTAAGTTCTGTAATTTCATCACAAATGCATAAATTCATAAATGCGATTAGTGCCAATTTATGAACCTATTATTCACTTAGTTTTGTAAGGACCTATGATGGGATTTTGGGAAAAATTAGCTCATTTCATCTTACACATTGAGCCTTATTGCATCATTCATTAGTCTTATTACTTCATAGTCTTATCAAGAATCTTATTGCATCATGTATTAGAGATTTATGAATATATTGGGGATTTATGCATCATATTGAACCTTATTGCATCATATGATAGCCTTATTACATCATATTGGAGATTTATTACATCGTATGATAGTCATATTGCATCATATGATAGTCTTATTACATCGCATGATAGTCTTATTGTATTGTATGATAGTCTTATTACATCATATTGAGCCTTATTACATCATATGATAGTGTTATTGAAATATCTGATAGTATTATTGCATCATATTAGGGATTTATGCATTTTATTATAGTAATAATAAGTCTTATTTCATCATATTATAGTATTACAATGGATTTTATGCATTTAATATGAGCCTTTTTGCTTGTTTTTATAGTATATGCCTATACTTCAAGAACATGTACACGTTAGAATAACATGTACTCATTCCTCTAATGTGTACGCATTCCAATAATGCATATGGGTTCTTTGAATTAAAAATAAAAGCTTACTTTTCAACATCAAATTTTTTCCCTAATTGAGATTGTTGTCCCCACAAACATTCCCTGCATACTCTGCATACTTTCTTGGTTGTAATTTTTGTTGGACCCCATATTTAAAGTAATTTATTGGTTGCTTTTGTTAAAATGGGCCCCGATTCATGTTCAGGGAAGAGTAATAAGTTGAAGAACAAAACACCAAAGCAATTAGAAGTGTTGAGAGATAAAACAAGGTATGAATGCAAGCATTTTATTCTAGACAAGGTACAAACACTAACCCTGATGAGCCAAATACGTTAGATAATGAGGTGATTGATAATAATCAATTGAATAATGATGAAATTCATAATAATTAATTGAATTATGATGAAATTTCTAATATAAAATTAGATGATTTTAGAAATTCACATTCAAAGTTTAAAGATTTTTATGTTGTTGATGAAGAGCCTATGCATGATACTTTACGAAATTTAATGGACTAAAATAATGATGAAATTAACAAAGAAGAAAATTTCATGGAAACATATAATGATTTTGAAACACCCTCTGAATGGATTCCACCAATAATAACACCTCCAAGAGTTATGCATAAAAAAAATAAGTACTTAATTGAAGTTGATGAAAATATTTTGAAACCAATGCATATCAAAATGTCTAACCACCATTCAAGAAGATTGGCTCAAGAAATTTTTGATTGTTTATTTCATATATTTGAGTATGATAGTCAAAGATGTCAATTATTTATTTCATTGATGAAATTGGTTAAGATGAGACCTATAATGTACACATTAGGACTAATAAAATCTATCATGGATGATAAAGATGATGAAATTTTTGAAAATCTACATGATGCATATCATATTGTAGGCCCACAATCATGCAACAAATATTGTAATGTTGCCCAATGTATAATGACAACTTATGTAGTAAGTGATGAAATACGAAAAAAATGATTGATTTAAAAAACAAGTTGAACACTTGATATAAATAAAAAAATATTAATGAAACCAATTTCAAGATGTAAAAGACTTAATTAACCCAAAAAAAAGATCTCTATGCATTCTTTGGTAGAATTTCCTGATAGGACAAGGCTATAGCTGGTGCTTTGAAAGACTTGTATAATTTTGGAAAAATAATACAAATTTTTTACCCAATGCAAGAGATGTAGTGAAAAGAAGAGTTGGTTCTCATAATCATGAACTGTATCTAAAACATTTCTTGGATATGAATCAAACATAATTGTACTCTAATATTTTGAAAAAATATTCACAAATTTCTATTAGTCAAAGATTTTTTGAGATGGCTAAAACTTTTTATGTAAAAATAAATCACACACACATCACTTGTAGGCAACATGTTGAATTTTCAGTGCACTATGATGTTTTTCACCATATTCATTATACTTTGCATACTAACAATAGTTTTAAGGAGTGCAACATAGAAGTTTCACCAAATTCAGCTAGGGAATTTATTTCAAATATTTTTTGTGAAAGATTGGATGGAAAGTTTATTATAAGAAAGCATGTTTGGATGGAAATTATAGCATTCACAGTGGATTGCCAAAATTAAAAAAATGTATCCATGAGGAGTGTACAAGTGCAATTGGATGTTAATTAGTTAGTTTGAACAAATAAAAATCTATAACTTATCAAGTAAAATATGGCAAAGAATTTAAAAGGTGTGAGCTTGTTACAAAAGAGATAAGTATCTCAAAATTTATGGTCAAATTCATGGAGAAAATTGTTTATGAGTATGCATGGCACACACATAGGGCTAAATGGTTGGATGAACATTTCAATCTAAGAAAGGAAATTCCCACTTGATTCTATTTTTTTAGTAGTGATTTTTTTTTTTAAATTACATATTTAAACCACAAATGGAAGTTCAATCACAGTATTACAATTCAACACAAATTGCCATATTTATGCATATAACATTCATGCATGCACCTAATAATATAGAGAAATATCAAAAAATATTAAGAGAGTACCATTTCTATATTAGTGATGAATGATCACATTATACAGAGTATGTGCAAGGATATTTTAAGAATTTCTATGGATAGTTGACTCAGAGGAACATTATTTTCAAATAGCATTACATTTGGTCAAACAATTACACATCACAATTCAAGAATGCATGGATGTTTTATTGGTTGGGAAGGATGCATGTTACCACTTGTGTATAACATATTTGGATTTTCATTGAGGTAGGCCATGGAAAAAAGATAACATGATGGTAATGGAGCATGTGTAAAAATTGTCATTGTAATGGAGTTAAAATTTGACAATATTGCCAATTTGATTGATGTAAAAAATGTGGTTGAATTTTGTAATGAAAAAATATTTCATGGTGCTCAAGAAAATTATAATATTTATAGATATTTTTACTTAATGGAGGAAAAATACTTAGAAAACTATGAGGATTGTATGACTCTAATAGGTTAAAGTGAGCTCCACTCATTTCATAGCTCAAATAGAATTTCTTGGACTATTCATACCTGACACTTTACATGCTTTTATTTTGCATGTATGGTATTTATTTGGAAGAGTGTGAGTCACAAGAGTGGATGGGTGATTGGAGTTATAGACCTCTAATTCCAATCAACACATATCAGGTTCTACCACCATTGCAGCTTATAGACATGACATTATCATATGACTTTAACCATATATCTAATCTAGTACTACCAGGTAGAAGACTAATCTTTATGTACTATTTATTCTCATAATCTATCTTCATAATATAATTAAAAATTGTTTTTTATGATGCAAGCCATGCTTTTATAGTCATAGATCAAGAAAACATTAATTATCCCACTAGATCTGTGGTAGTCACTGGAACTTGCCTTTGATGACATCCTATAAAAAATTCAAGTGTATGGTTGTTTGAAGACTTTGAAACTCACATGAAGATACTACACTATTCCAATTTGGTTCTTACAATGAATATTCAACTGTAAAATATCATGGGAGGCTAAAAAACAAGAATCTATGGAAAGTTCATGAATCAGACCATGAAGTTATTCTTGATACTATCAAGATTACAGAAGATCCAAGTGGTTTGTTGGATTAAAATAAGCAGGTATGTTGACTTTTAAAATGTAGATGTAATCAATTTTACCAAATGTTTTTGATTTTGTAGGTAGTACATGCATAAATTTCATCTTTAATTACTTACTAACATTTTTTTGTAAGTTAGTGGTGCTAAATTAGCTTCCACCTTCACGTGGTTGGCACTTTTAGTAAATATTTTCATATTCTTGAAGCTGAGAGAAACTTACTAAAAGCACTTAGCATTTTCGCACTCCTGAACAATTATTCATGACAAATTTATTTCTCCTTTTATCTTTCCAAGCACAGTTGTTTTCACTATTTTTGTGCTCTAGAATAGTAGTGAAAATACATTTTTAGGGGGAATTGGGTGTCACGGTCATTGAAGCACATGTAATTTTCCTATTTAGATGTTCTTGAAGTAGTGGATTTGCACTTGCCAATCTCGAAGGCAAAATTGCTAGTTGGAGGTCAACAATTTGTCTCTTCATTGCCAAAAAATTACATTTTACGACTCATTACTTCAACTTATACCAAAAATTACTCTTTTAAGTGCTTCAGACTAAATTTGGGGTGAAATTAGATGGATTTCCTACACACATGTTGGATCTTATGGTTCCTCCATATGACTTATAGTTTTGGTTTTATTTATGCCTAAAGATAGGCTAAAAATCAACATCTTTATTGTATTGGGAAAGGCATTCTTGACCCTGGAATGGGTGGTGGGTTTATCAACTAGGTCAAATGGAAGGCTAAGAACCTCGTCCAATTTTGAGCCAACAAGAACCAAAAATTGAGTTCTCAGACCGTAGCTTCAACCTTGAAAACATTTGTTGTCAGTGTATTCGTGCTCTGGAACAATAGTGAAAATGCACTTATAGGTGGAATTAGGTGTCACAGTCATTGGAGAATGTGTAATTTTCCTATATAGATGTGATCAAAGTAGTGTATTTTTACATGTTAATCCTAGAGGCAAAATTTCTAGTTGGAGGTCAACAAGTTGTCTCTTCACTGCCAAAAAGTTGTATTTTAGGACCCGTTACTCTAGCTTATGTCATAGATTGATATTATAGGTGATTTAGATTACATTTGAGTTGAAATTAGAGGGCTATAACATTCACATGAGGGATCTTACGGTTCTTCCATAGGACTTATAGTTTTACTTTTATGCATGCCTGAAGTTCACCTAAAAATCAACATCTTTCTTGTATTGGAGAGGGCATTCTTGAGCCTAGAATGGGTGGTGGGTTTGTAAAATGAACCAGATGGGAGGCAATGAACCTAGTCCTATATATTATCTGCCATTTTGTATGTGTTTTAAGTACAATTTTTTAGCCAATAAACACCCAAAATTGAGTTCTCAGACTATAGCTTCAACTTTGACAACATTTATTATCAATATTTTCATTCTCTAGAATAATAGTAAAAATGCACTTGTATGTGGAGTTAGGTGTCATAGTAATTAGAGCACATGCAATTTACCTATATATATGTTATAAAAGTGGTGGATTGGAACCTATTGGTCCCAGAGGAAAAATTATTAGTTGGAGGTTAAAACGTTGTCTCTTCACTACCAAAAAGTTGTATTTTAGGACTCGTTACTCCAAATTCTGCCACATATTTCTATTAGTGTTTCTTTAGGATAGATTAAAGGTGTAATTATATGGATTTACCATTAATATAAGGTATCTTATGTTTCCTCCATATGACTTACATTTTTGGTTTTATGCATGCCTAAAGTTAGGCTAAAAATCAACATCTTTCTTGTATTGGGAAGGGCATTCTTGAGCCCAAAATGGGTAGTGGGTTTGTCAAATAGGATAGATGGGATTCCAATAACCTTGTAATAGACATTATCTACCCATTAAAACATTTTTTAAGTACCCATTTTTAGCTAAGAAGCACCAAAAATTGAGTTTAGACCGTAGCTTCAACTTTGACAACATTTGTTATCAGTGTTTTTGTGCTCTAAAATAGTAGTGCAAATGCACTTGCAGGTGGAATTAGGTGTAAAATTAATTTTATAACATGTAATTTTAATATATATACATTATTTAATTGGTGGATTTGTACCTACCATTCCTAGAGGCAAAATTTCTAGTTAGAGGTCAACAAGTTGTCTCTTCACTGCCAAAAAGTTGCATTTTTTGAGAGAAGTAGAACAGTGCATGGTAGTATGTCTATGATGGAATAAAGATAAATAAGAAAGATAATATGGATCAAATTATACCTTTAACAATGTTTAATAACTCTTATTTAATTTTAAATTATGGTAGATGATGGAAAATATTGCATTCTTGCACACAAGCAGGTTGTGATAGATAGGTCTATGAACCTATGCTTAGACAATGATCAAGAATCTTACAAGAAGAGCCTAATAAAGGAAATAGTGTGGATTTTTTATGAAAATGAATGTATATCCTCTAATATGAATAAACTATTTTTTTAAAGCCTAATGTAACAATGTCAACTTTCAGATATTGTACAAGCAACATTGTGATAATAAACGTGTCATTCCATGAATAAAAGGAATTGAGACTTGATAAACAGAATTTAAGAGTATTGAAAGGTGTATTGAGAGTGATAAAACCTAAATGAGGTATTTTTTTATATTAAATACTAATGGAAATTGAATACGCAATAATTTAGTATCACCCCTACTGTACATAGTCAATTTTGGCTGACAATCAATTAAGAAATTGATGTTTTAAACCTAGAATGGATCAAACAAGGGTTATATCCTATTGTGTGAGGGAGAGGATATTATGAAAAAAAAATTGTGAGGATTTTAGCCTTTAAAACTTTGTATAATTTAATGTATATAATTTAAAGTGCTCAAAGGGTCTATACAGGGCCTAGAAACCCTAAAACTAGGGTTTATGAGAATTTGAGATTTGTAACCATCATAATGGGTCCAAATTTTTCAATCTTTCATAATTATGTGTTCTAACTGATGAAAGTGGTTTGGGAATGGAAATATATAGATAGGTATAGTTTTGAGGACTGGAGGGTTATAATAGGCCTATTTAGGCCTAGTTTGGGGGTTTCTTTCAAAGCAAGTGATAACTAAGAGAAGAGTAAAGTTATGTAACTTTGTGAGGAGTTTAAGGGTGATAGAGGATTCCACAAATTATTCTTAAATATTTAAGAAAGGACATAGGTTAATCAAATAAAGGGAAAAATAGTGAAAATAGGGCTACAAGCCTAGATAGAGTATTGTGACTTTGAGGTGTAGTAGGAATGGAATAAAGTGTTTGGTAACTTGAGAAGGGTTTAGACAAGTGCATCATGATCACTTAAGACCATAAATGTAATGAATTTTATTGTTAGCATATTAAACCAAGGAATGGTCCTAGAGACCTAATAGGCTATATAGTGTGAAGGATAGTGAACACCCAACGAGAAGTAGTGAAAGGTGAAGTAGGTTTGGACAATTGAAAGAGGTTTGGGCAAGAATTTTTTGACCATTTAAGACCATTCAATCATTGTGATTTTACTCTTGAAACCTAAAGTGAGATTTGGTCTTTGGAACCCAAGAAGTTGTGCCTAGTTATAAATAGTGAAGAGACTACAAGAAAATTTGTCAATAAACTAATGTAAAGAGTTATATAATTATTTAAAATTATAATTTAGTATAACACCATCAGGAAAAGTGTCTCTATATATTTAACAAATAGGTACATGTGTCAAGTGACTAGTAAGCGCAATAATCAAAAAGTAATTTTTAATTAGTAAGGGAATATTGAATATTAAGTCATCAAATAAATTTACACCAATTTTAATGATGAGTTTTATACTTATCCTTAATTATCTACAGCACAAAATAAGTCAAAAGAGGATGATGACTCATTTATGAAATTTGACCAAGTAGACATGTGTCACTAGTTTTTGCCAAAATGGGGCTACAGGATAAAATATGCCAAATATAATAATAAAATTTGGTGGAGAGGATAATTATGACCTACTATACCAATTAAGTATATTTTAATTATTTTTTATAATGGAAATGATTCACTCTTTTAGTATAGTTAACATTGGTGCCTACCTTAGAGAAATTGGTCAGTTTGGGGCATCTACAAGTTGAGTCAAAGCATAAAAATTGGTAAGAATGGTATACATGACATAAAAAAGAATAAAATAAGATCCTAAATCTCCTAATAATATTTAAATTTCCCTCTTTTTTGACATAGTCTTCTTATAGTCAAGAAGGCAGCCATTAGAGATTTCTAGAAGTTTTGTCAGTTCTGGATGCCAAGAAGTAGTTTAGGCCTTAGAAAGGTGTTAAAACCATATAATATGATGTTGGAAACATATATTATCCTATATAAGTGATAAAATTTATGTTTTTAATGCAAAATTTTGAATAAATACAAGTTTTGGCATGAAGGAAGCATACAAGCAACTCAAGGTAAATAATGGTAAAAAGGGTCTACAAGACGAAGTACATATCCAAATGACTTGAAACTTGGTAAGTTTGGTATTAATGATATAATATACCCATAAATAATATTTTTAAGGTCATATGACAAGTGGAAGTTATCTATATTTTATCATAGTCCCCTCCATGTCTCATAATGGTCACTATTCATGCAAGCATACTTTTTGGAGTTTTAAGGTGTGTTTGAGGGTTAAAAGCTTAGATAAGTATTTGAAAAGTATGGTAAGGTGTTTTTAAACCTCTTTAAAAACTTTAAAGGGTGTATACACTCCAAAATTCATGAAATCCCCATAGGCAGGCTCAAATCTCCACAGGTAGTCTCAAAGGCATAAAGGCAAAGTTGGTTTTTAAATCATTGGAAACATGTTATGAGATGTTTTAGATGTCATGAGGATGTTTTAAATAAAATAATATAAATAGGAAGGTAAAATTTTTCCTTTTAATATAATTTATAGGGCATGGGTGTTAGGAATAAATCCAATAAGTGTGCAAGAAAATACAAGCAGAAATAACAACTATAGAATCAAAAACATGAATAATAGATTACACAAAGAGTTTACATGGAAACATTGCAAGATGCAAGAAAAAACAATGGGGAAAATAAAAGATATATATTCTTATTAAATTCAAAACTATAAATAATAAATTCCTCCTTCAACACCTTCTTCTTCTCCAATGCTATCTTTCAAGCATACAAACTTTTCAAAGCTATATTACAAACTAGAAACATAATAACATATTTTCTCAACTTCCACCTCTTACACTTACATATCAAATGTAGAATCAATTACATAGAAATTAATGGATGAATTATCTTCAAAAAATAAAATAAGGATGGAAGAAAAATATGCCACACTTAGGTGGCCACCATGTTTGACTTGTGTGAGCCACCTTGTATGACTTATGAATTTCACCATGTGAGCCACCATATTTTACATGTGTGAAACCACCTTTATAACTTGTGTGAGCCACCTTGTATGAATTTCACTGTGACCAAAGAATTGTGTCGCAACTTCACATGGGTCAAGAATGGTATGAAGACTTACACACACACATGATTTTTGAATTTGATTCCAAAGCCAAAACTATGTGCCTTTTGAAAATGGCATTCCATTGTCTCTATCCCACATCTTTCAACAAAGAAAGATTCCAAGTGGGTCATGCCATGTCACTCTTGTGCCACATCATATGTCCATTCACTTGGGTCCTACTATGGGCCCAACACTTGGGTGCCACTATGGGTCCCACTACCACATCACCTTTCTACCACATCACCTACATGCCATATCACTGCACACCCACATGCCACATTACCCAAATGCCATGTCACCATGAATAGTGACATATGAATAGTGATTGTGAATATTACTCATGAATAGTATTCCATGAATAGTGACCTATGTATATTGGCTTCAAATCTTAACAATTTCCTAATTGAAGTTAATATGCATAGGCTTTGTTATACCTATGTATTCTACCATCTAGCTACTTACCATGCCTGATGCTACCTTCATCATAATTTCAACAAGCCCAAAGATATTTTGTACCAATCAAACTTTTCTACCTTGACTATATTTGTTGACATGTCTACAATATTATATTTAGTGTTTGCCTTTGATAACAAGATCCTACCATCCTCCACCATGCTCTTGATGAAGTTGTAATTGATGTCAATATGTTTCATGTGATCATGAAACACTGTATTCTTCACCTAGTGAATTGCACTCTGACTATCACAATGCAAAGTAATCTTTCCTTGCATCTCCACGAAGTCACCTAATAACTGATCTTACCATATTTCTTCTTTACAACCTTTAGTTATAGCTAAATACTCTGATTTAGTGGTTGATAAAGCCACCACTAGTTGTAACTTAGAAGCGCAACTCACATCTCCACCAACAAGAGTAAAAACATATCCTATAGTGGACTTTTATCCATCCCTATCACCACCAAAATCAAAATGTATAAAACCTCTTATCTATAAATCTGCTCCTCCATAGTAGATTACAACATCTAAAGTGCATTTCAAATATTTGAGTATCCACTTCACTGCAGACCAATGATCCTTTCCAAGATTTTCCATGAATCAGCTCACAACTCCCACTGCTTGGGAAATATATGATCTTGTGCTTACTATGGCATACATGAGTCTCTCTATTTATGATGAATAAGGTACACTGGACATACTTATCTTCTCCTCTTCTATTTTAGGACATTTCTTAGAAGACAACTTAACATGTGTAAGAAGTGGGGTACTTACTGGTTTGGCATTTTACATATTGAACTGTTGTAGAATGTTCTCAACATATGCATTTTATGATAACTAGATCTTCTTAGCTTTCCTGTCCCTATGTATCTTCATCCCCAAAATTTGGTTTGCTACTCCTAAATCCTTCATCTCAAATGTCCTAGCCAATTGAGACTTTAAATCATTTATCCTCTTCATGTTAGGGTGTGAAACCAACATGTCATCAACATATAGTAATAAAATAATAAAGCTCCCATCATTGAATTTTTTATGATATGCACAATGATCAAATTCACTTCTGCTAAATTATTGTCTCTTCATGAAGGTGTCAAATTTATTTTAGCACATTTTTGGTGCCTATTTTAAACCGTACAAATATTTCTTCAATCTGCAAACCATATACTCCTTTCCTTTTGCGTCATAGCCTTCAGGCTGATCCATATAAATCTTTTCCTCAAAATCACCATGTAGGAATGTTGTCTTCACATCAAGCTACTAGAAATTTTGTAAAGCTACAAATGAAATTAGCACTCTAATAGTAGTCATTTTTACAATAGGAAAGAAAATCTCATTGAAATCAATACCTAATTTTTGCACATAAACTTTTGCCACCAAACAAGCTTTGTGTTGTTCTAACAACCCATCACTATTTTTCTTTATCTTGTACACCCACTTATTACAAACACTCTTTATTCTAGGTGGAATATTCACAAGCTACCATGTCTCATTTTTATGGAGTGATCTGATTTCATCCTCCATGGCTTTCCTCCATTCTTTTGCATTCTCAGATTCTCTAGCTTCCTGAAATGAACTAGGTTCACCCATATCAGTAAACAAAGCAAAAGATGACTAAAATGCAGGAGTATACCTTTCTAGAACCTTCTTGGTATGAGTTGACCTTCTAACTTGTGGTTTTTTACTTGGTTTTGTTAGCATATTATTTTATTTACCTTAGGTTATTTACTAAGGTAATTTATTTTGGTTAGTTTCCTTAACCACTTTGGTTAAGAGGTTAGTTGTTTATTCGGCCTTTGTTATTTCATGCAAGCCGACATAGGTTAGTTTTATTATACCCGTCTCATGCTTCACGGGTATTTCATTTGTTTGCCTATTTAATAGGCCTTCATGCTTGGTTGAACGGAGAATGTGTGCTCTGCTATTCTCAATCTCATTTTTTCTCTGTATTTTGTTTAATCTAATATGGTATCAGAGCCTATGGTTTGTAGAACCTGAGTAAAGGTTTGTGGAAGCCAGAGAGAGGTCGGTGTCTTGCCAGGGAGGAGCTTCAGGCACCCAGTGGAGAACCGAGGAGAGAGAAAGCATCACGGAATTCGGAAAACTCAACCAGAAGGTCTGAAAATTGCCAGGAAGTATCAGAAGGCTAAATAAGACCAAAAGGAAGCAAAAACAAGCTGTTTTAGAGGCTCAAAAGCCTCTGTTGAATTTATATATGTGCTGGGCGCCGTACGGATTTGGCAAAATCAGAAAAATTCATTTCTTCATCTTTTTCAGCGAAACAAAAGTCTAAATTGTAAGTTAAATCAAAACTAAGACACTGGTGAAAACGGTTTGCAATTTGGTTGAGAAACGGGCTCAGAATCTTCGCCTGAAGTTTCAGAGGTAGGCCAATTTTCTGATTGGCTGAATTTTTTTTATAAAATTTTTAGCCTAAAGTTTTTAATATTTCAATTATTTTTATTTTTTTAATTGAAATAAATCAAAACTTTAGCCAATAAGGGTTATTGGGGACCTACCGCTGACTAATAATCACGGAAGCGTCCGAAAAGCTAAAAATTTTACCGTTTTCTGGGTTTTTTATCTGGATGTCAACAGAGAAAGAATTTTTTAAATCGGAATTGTAGTTTTCCCGATTTAATTGTTTCAGTGGTAGATTTTTTGTGATCTTGCAAACGGTATTGAGTTTATTGCCAAAAACCAGATAAGGTTGTTCAGTGTCAATATAGAATCAGTGTGTAGAAGGAATTTTTATAAAAAAAAAAAAAAAAAAGTCATTATAGTTTTTCCGATTTTATCATTTTCGTGAAAAAACTAGGTAAAATGGCTAGTATTCAACACCTGTTACTACCAGATTCTCAAAAATTGACTGGCAAGAACTTTAGTTTGTGGAGTCACAAGGTTTTGACAATATGTGAATATCTGAATATTGATCAAATAGTGCTCGGTAAAGAGCAAAGGCCTGCCACTGCTACCAATGACTATGATAAACGTCATCGTGAGGCTCTCATGTTGTTAAAATTGTCAGTAGCAGATAATCTAATCTCAGAGGTCAGAAATGCGACTATAGCATCAGATTTATGGAAAACTTTATCTTCAAAATATCAGGCTTCTGAAGCCGGTAGAGTGTTGTATTTAAAGAATTTGTTGTTTTCCACTAAGATGCAGGAAGGTGGCTCCATTTCTGAGTTTTTATTGCAGATCAAGGACATCAGTGACCAGTTGAAAGCAGTGCAGAAACCTGTTGATGAGCAAGATTTGATTGCTCTTGTTATGCAAAATCTTCCACCATCATTTGAGTCATTTGTGGAGTCCTTGCACATGATTGCTGAGATGCAGACTTTGGATTTTGAAACATTGTCTACATTGCTATTGCAAAAGGAGAGACGACAGGAGCATGCAGTGTTGTCTACATCCACTTCCACAGAGAGTGCATTCTTTATTAAGGAAAAGGGTAAGCAGTCTGGTAAAAATAGCTATCCATCAGAATCTTCACAAGTAAGTGGTAATAATAGATCTAAATGGAAATGTTTTTACTGTAAGAAACCTGGTCACCTTAAGAAAGATTGTAGGAAAAGACAACATGATATGGCTAACCCCAGAAAGAAAGCTCATCATGCGAATGTAGCTGAAGGTGAAGGCGAGGAATCACCAGATTTTGCTTTCATGGCTTCCAGTGGTAATTCTGTGGTGGATCGAGCTTGGTACTTTGATTCAGGGGCATCTCGCCATTATACATGCCATAAGGACTGGTATGTGGATTTTGTTGAAGATAACAGTAGTAATGAATCTGTATCTTTACGAGATGGTACAACATATTTTGTGAAAGGATTTGGTAATGTTCATATAAGTTTTAATGGTACAGTAAATTATACTTTCAAGAATGTTAGGTATGTACCGGATATGAACAAAAATCTTCTTTCAATCAGTGAGATCACCTCAAAATCTGATTTTGTTGTAAAATTTCAAGAACAACAATGTTTAGTCACCACTAAAGATAACAAGATTATTGCTGTTGGGATCGGTGAGAAAGGCTTGTATAAGCTTGCAGATCCAATCAAAGCAAAAGAAAGTGCACTTGCAGCAGTTGATAGCACAAGTTCACTATGGCATGAAAGGTATGGGCATTTGAATTTTCAGTATTTGACTACATTGAGTAAGACTAAGATGGTTAAGGGGATTCCTTCTATTCGGCATAGTCATCATGTATGTACTGGATGTCAGTTGGGGAAGCAAGTTAGACATTCATTTGATGTTGGTAAAGCTTCGAGAGCAAACGGAGTATTGGATTTGGTACATGCGGATTTGCATGGTCCAATGCAGACACCTACCCCTTCTGGTGCCCGTTATTTCCTGTTACTGGTTGATGATTTCTCTAGGAAAAAGTGGGTATACTTTCTAGTAAAGAAATCTGATTGTTTTTCTAACTTTCTTACTTGGAAAGCTATGGTTGAAAAATAGGCAGGACGACCAGTGAAATCTCTTAGAACGGATAATGGGGGTGAGTTCATCTCAAAACAGTTCAAAGAGTTTTGTGCCACTGAAGGCATACACAGACAATACACTACACCTTACACTCCACAGCAAAATGGAGTTGTGGAAAGGCGTAATAGGACGGTGATGGACATGGCTCGTTGTATGGTCCAAAGCAGAAATGTCCCATACAGGTATTGGGCAGAGGCAGTGAATACAGCAGTATACATGCTCAACAGAAGTCCTACAAAAGCTTTGGAGAATTTGACTCTAGAGGAGGCTTGGTCAGGTTGAACTCCAGATGTAAGTGATTTCAGAATTTTTGGTTGTGTAGCTTTTGCAGTTATTCCTAGTCAAAAGAGAAAAAATTTGGATGCAAAAAGCAAAACATACATGTTTGTTGGATACAGTGATTAGTCAAAGGCCTACAGATTACTTGATGTTTCTACTAACAAAGTTGTGGTAAATAGAGATGTCATAGTAAATGAACAAATGCCATACTTCACAGCAACTGGTCAAGTTTCAGATATTGAGTCATTGTTATCTAATGATTCCATTATTAGTCATAATGTGAAAAATGAGCAGGATTCTTGTTCATCAGTGGAATCACATTCCAGGGAGGGAATTGATACAGGTCACTGTGAGGTTCCAGCATCACAACCAAAGAAGCCAAAGTGGTATACTACCACAATTGAAGCACTAAAAGAAGGAGACTTGCCACAAGGTGTGGAAGGTAGAAGACTGAGATCGGGAAAGCAGTTTGGTAATAGAGGTGAGCATGTTAATCTTGCTCTAACAACTGATGTTTCACAAGTATTTGAGCCTAATTCTTTTTCAGAGGCCAAAGGGAAGTTTGAGTGGGAATTAGCTATGCAATTGGAATATGATTCCTTGATGAAAAATAATACTTGGAAGTTGATGGAACTACCACCAGGAAAGAAATCCATTGGTTGTAAGTGGATTTATAAGGTAAAATACAAAGCAGATGGTTCCTTGGACAAATACAAAGCCAGACTTGTTGCAAAAGGTTATGCACAAGAGGAAGGGGTTGATTATGAGGAGACTTTTGCTCCAACCACCAAGATGGTAACTTTTCATTTGATTATTGCTATTGCTGCTCAGTTTGGATGGCAGGTGCACCAAATGGATGTAAAGAGTGCTTTCTTGAATGGAGATCTAGAGGAGGAAGTCTACATGGTTCAGCCACAGGGTTTTCAGGTTCCTGGTAAGGAACATCTTGTTTGCAGGTTGATCAAGTCCTTGTATGGACTTAAGCAGGCTCCTCGAGCTTGGTATACAAAAATAGACTCATATCTTAGGGAGTCAGGTTTCAAAAGGTGTAACTCGGAACCAACTCTCTATGTAAAGGTGTCTAGTGATGATATCTTGATTCTCATTATATATGTTGATGATATAGCCATCACTGGGAGTAGTACTAGTCTCATTCAGCAAATGAAAGCTGATGTTTGTTGTACTTTTGACATGACAGACTTAGGACTACTAAAATACTGTTTAGGTGTTGAGTTTTGGCAAAGTGGTAACACTATATTTGTGTCACAGAATAAGTATGCCAGTTCATTGCTAGAAAGGTTTAGAATGATGGATTGTAATCCAACTCACACACCTATGGAAACAGGAGCTAAAATTTCAACAAACACTGATTCACCTCCGGTCAATGAAACAGTGTATCGGCAGCTAGTGGGTAGTCTCATTTACCTCACTACCACTAGACCGGATATTTGTTTTGCAGTGAGTTTTCTATCTCGCTTCATGTCTAAACCACAGGAAGTCCATTGGTTAGCTGCAAAACGAGTATTAAGATATGTTAAAGGTACTCTTGACTTTGGCATACTGTATAAGAAGTCTGTAGATTTTGCACTTTCAGGATATTTTGATTCTGATTGGGCAGGTTCAGTTGATTCAAGAAAATCTACAACAGTGTATATTTTCACTTTTGGTTCAGGAGTTTTCTCATGGCAGAGCAAACTACAAACTACAGTAGCATTATCTTCAACAGAAGCAGAGTATAAAGCTGTGGTTAGTGCAGGTTGTGAAACCATGTGGATAAAGAAAATTTTGGAGGATCTTCAGTTTGAGTCATCAAAGCCTACTCCAATTTTTTGTGACAACCAAAGTGTTTTGAAGATGGTGAAGAATCCAGTATTTCATGCTAGGACCAAACACATTGAGGTTCACCATCATTACATCCGACAATTGGTTACAAATGAAGACATCAGTCTCTTCTACTGCCCCACTGCAGAGCAGCCAGCTGATATAATGACCAAACCACTTGGTACAGACAAGTTCATAAAATTTAGAGATAAACTTGGTCTTGTTTCTGGTTTAGTCATTAAGGGAGGGTGTTAGCATATTATTTTATTTACCTTAGGTTATTTACTAAGGTAATTTATTTTGGTTAGTTTCCTTAACCACTTTGGTTAAGAGGTTAGTTGTTTATTCGGCCTTTGTTATTTCATGCAAGCCGACATAGGTTAGTTTTATTATACCCGTCTCATGCTTCACGGGTATTTCATTTGTTTGCCTATTTAATAGGCCTTCATGCTTGGTTGAACGGAGAATGTGTGCTCTGCTATTCTCAATCTCATTTTTTCTCTGTATTTTGTTTAATCTAATAGGTTTTTTGCTTGCTCTGAAGTATCAACTTGATCTTTTTCATTTTCTCCTTCCTTGACTACTTCAACTGATACAACTTTAGGTGTTTATTGTACCTCTTTCCCTTTCATGTATTTTTCATTAAACATAACATCTTAGCTAAAAATAATCTTGTGGTTAGTAGGATTCCACAATCTGTACCCCTTTATATTATATTCATAGCCAAGAAAATTACATTTCATAGATTTCAAATCTAGCTTGGACTTTGTTTCTTTAGGCACATGGGCAAATGCATCACAACCAAAAATATGCAAATCAGAATAATCAACTGGCTTACCATGCCAAGTCTCTTATAGAGTCTTTACATCCAACATAGTTGAAGGAGATCTATTTATTATATATACAAATGTATTAATATCTTCTACCCAAAATCCATTTGCTAGCTTTGATGTACTCAACATGCTTCTTGAACATTCCATGATAGTGCAGTTCATTCGCTCGGCTACACCATTATGTTGTGGAGTATAAGGGATAGTATTTTGATGTTTAATTCCTTCTTGCCTAAAATTTTTATCAAACTTCCTAGAGCAATAATTTCATCCATTATCTGACCTTAGACACATAATATATTTGCCTAAGCTCTTTTCTACCCATGCCTTAAATTCTTTAAATTTTTTCAAAGCTTCTAATTTCTTTCTCAAAAAATACACCCATACTCTTCTAGAATAATCATCTATAAAGGAAATAAAATAGGTTATACCATTTATAGATTGAGTAGGGATAGGTCCAAAAATATCCAAATGGATAAGTTGTAAAAAATCAAAACTTTTACCTGCACTTGTAGTAAATCTTACCCTCTTTTGTTTTCTAAAGATGCAGTGCTCACAAAAGCCTAAATCAAAAGACTTAATTCCATCTAACATACCTCAGTTATACATTATACTTAAGCCTTTATCACTCATGTGTCTAAGACATTGATGCCATAACATGACAACATCTTATGCATTCTCTGTAGTTATTGTTGTTGTTGCAGTAATTATCACTAAATCTCCACACAAAAAATACAAGGAGCCATAAGATTCTCCTTTTTCTACCACCAAAGATCCTTTGGTAATTTTGTTAAGGTGTGGAGCCTAAAAGCTTCACATATGAGTGCATTTAATAGTTTCGGGTCTACACAGTCACCGGCGTTGGTCAGGAGTGACCACCGTCGGTCAGGTTTAGTTGAAGAGACGTCGGCATTGGCAGTGGATCGACCGACGTCAATCATAGGTAAGCAGGCAGGAACCAGTGTCGGTTACCTGTGCATCCAGAATGCTATTTCTGAGGACAGAACCGACTGTTTGCATGATGAGTTTAAGTTGTAGTCTTAAGTTCGCGTCTCTATTATTAGTAAGATTATCTTTAGATCCCTTGTTCAAGAGGCTTAACTGTTGGTTGTAAGTGCATGCTCAAGTCTCCTAATTCTATATGTAGAATTAGATCTTCTTAGCTTATTGTATTGGTATGTTGAAGAACAGTATAGAATTGAATCAATCTAGGTTTGTTGGAGTTGATTGTTCTTGAGAGAGAGAACTCTTGAGGGATAGAGATCTAGTGAGAGATCTATACATTTAGGAGAGGTGTGGAAGAAAGAAGTTTCTTCAATTGTATTCCTTTTGTAAAGAGTTTAATACAAGTTTTCAGGGTGGTTTCTTGTATCTCTTGTTCTTGCTATTTATCATTCTAGTTACTTGTCTATCTGATTTAATTATGCGTTTATTGCTTTCATAAGTGTAATCTATTATTGGTTGATCCCCAACAAGTGGTATCAGAGCTCAGGTTCACTAACAGGGGGTTCAGATCTGTGTAGTGTGTATTGATTACAGGTTCTCACAGGGGTTTCTACAGGGATTTATGTTTGAGTGGGAGAAGCAATGGCAGATGAAAGTAAACTGAGAATGGAGAAGTTCAATGGCAAAAATTATCAACATTGGACAATGCAGATAGAGGATTATCTGTATCAGAAAGATCTCTACTTACCGTTAGGTGGGGTTGCAAAGAAGCCCAAAGACATGGAGGATGAAGAATGGGAAGTTCTTGACAGAAAGGCTCTGGAGTCCATAAGACTGAGTCTAGCATCCACTGTGATATCTAATTTATCACAGGCAAAGTCTATGGTAGAGTTGATGACTACTTTAGCAAATTTGTATGAAAAACCCTCTAATTCTAATAAGGTATATCTTATGAAGCAGTTATTTAATTTGCATATGAATGAAGGTGGATCTATTTCTACTCATATGAATGATTTCAATGGAATTGTGAATCAATTAAGTTCAGTCAATATAGTGTTTGATGATGAAATAAAAGCTCTTTTAATATTATGTTCTTTGCCTGAAAGCTGGCATGGCTTCGTAATGGCAGTTAGTAATACTGCATCTGCATCAAATATTTTGAATGTAGAGGATGTTGTTAGTGTTATCTTGAATGAGGAAATATGTAGGAAAAGCACAGAAGAGACATCTAGGAATGCTCTAAGTTTTGAGAGCAGGGGGAGGCAGAAAGATAAGAGCAAAAGGAGATCAAGATCTAAGTCTAAGGTGAGAGGAAGATCCAAATCCAGGAATGGTAGGAAGCCACAATGCTGGAATTGTGGAAAGATTGGGCACATAAGCAGAGATTGTTGGTCAAAGCCTAAGGAGGACAATCAGCATGAAGGAAAAGAAGAAGCCAAGGTTGTAGGTATTACACAAGATGCTTTAATATTCTCTCTGCATAATAATATAGAATCTTGGGTGTTAGATTTTGGTGCATCTTTTCATGCTACCCCTAATAGGGAATATTTTAGAGACTATATCCATGGAGATTTTGGAATAGTGTATCTAGGGGATGATGAGCCCTGTAAAATAATTGGCAAAGGTAAAGTGCAGTTGAAGATGCAGAATAGCAACACATGGGTGTTGAGAGATGTGATGCATGTTCCTAGCTTGAAGAGAAATTTGATTTTTGCAAGAAAGTTAGGGGATGAGGGTTATACAGTAACTCTCACAACAAAATCTTGGAAGGTGACCAAGGGTGTACTTGTTATGGCCAGAGGTAAGAGAGAAGGTACTCTCTATTTGTGTAATTGTGTTGCTAACAATTCTCCTTTTGTATTATCTACTTCAGATGTGGATGCTAAATTGTGGCACTCAAGGCTTGGCCACATGAGTGAGAAGGGATGTCAATTCTTAAGTCCAAAGGTATGCTTTTAGAATTAAAAGGCATAGATCTAGAGTTTTGTGAGCACTGTGTATTTGAAAAACAGAAAAGGGTTAGTTTTCTCAAGACTGGGTCTACTAAGAAGAATCATAAGTTACAGCTTGTTCACACAGACGTGTGGAGACCAACTCAGGATTCTTCCATTGGAGAATCACAGTACTATGTATATTTCATAGATGATGCTACAAGGAAGGTATGGATCTATTGTATTAGGAGAAAATCTGATGTATTTGAGACTTTTAAGATTTGGAAAGCTATGGTTGAGAATGAAACAGGTAAAAGATTGAAGTGCTTGAGATCTGACAATGGTGGTGAGTTCTACAGTTATAAGTTTAGAGATTATTGTTACATGCATGGAATCTGTAGGCAAAGGATGGCTCCAAGGACACCTCAGTAGAATGGAATTGCTGAAAGGATGAACAGGACAATAATGGAGCGTGCAAGGTGTATGAGATTGCATGTTGGTTTGCCCTTACAGTTTTTGGCACAAGCTATTGACACTACAGTGTACCTAATTAACAGAGGACCCTCTACAACTTTGGATGGTGGAATTCCAGAAGAGGCATGGACAGGTAAAAAGGTAGATCTCTCATATCTCAAAGTTTTTGGTTGTGAAGCCTTTGTGCATATAGATAAAGAAAATTAAAAAAAGCTGGATGCTAAGTCTATGAGGTGCACATTTATTGGCTATGGCTCAGATGATTTTGGTTATAGATTGTGAAATCTGGAAACTAACAAGGTAATTAGGAGCCGTGATGTTGTTTTCAATGAAAGAGTGATGTATTGTGATCAGCTAAGGAAGCTGAATCAATCTGGGTAGAGCAATGCTGAATTGGATGAGGTGACATTCCAAAATAAGCTCACGGGAAAAAGAAATAATCACTTGTAGGAAAACATAGAGACTGACGTCGGTAGAATAGGAACCAGTGTCAGTAGGATAGAGACTAGCGTCGGCCATATAGAGACTGACGTCGGTAGAATAGGCACCGACGTCAGTCAGGTAGAACTGATGTCAGCCAGTAACAGGTCTGGAAGTGACCGAGGTCGGTCACTGTTACAGAATTTAGGTGGACAGCATGTTGTGAATGAGTCTCAGACACCCATCAGGAGGTCAGAAAGGGTGAGTAAGCCTCCCATTAAATATTCTTCTTCTTTATTTTATTTATTGCTAACTGATGGTGGAGAACCAGATAGTTTTGAAGAAGCAATACAGGTGGAGTCCAAGAGTCAGTGGGAGCATGGCATGGTTGAGGAGATAGAGTCCTTAAGAGAGAACCAAACATGGGATTTGGTTGAATTGCCAGCTGGTAAGAGGACACTGAAGAATAGATGGACCTACAGGTTAAAAGAAGGTGAGAATGGAAAGTTGAGATATAAGGCTAGATTGGTGGTAAAAGGATTTGCACAAATGCCAGGTATTGACTTTGGTGAGATTTTTTCTCCTGTTGTTAAAATGACTTCTATAAGGGTTGTATTATCTTTGGTTGCTTTTGAGGATTTGCATCTTGAGTAGCTAGATGTTAAGATAGTGTTTCTTCATGGAGATTTGGATGAGGAAATTTATATGGAACAACCAGAAGGATTTGAGGTCAAGGGTAAGGAGAAGTTTGTGTACAGATTGAAGAAAAGCTTGTATGGCCTCAAGCAAGCTCCTAGGCAATGGTATTTAAAATTTGACAGGTTTATGACTGAGCATAGCTATAGTAGGTGTCAATCTGACCATTGTGTGTATTTCAAGAGATTTGATAATGGTAGATATATTATTATATTGTTGTATGTAGATGATATGCTAGTTGCAGGATCACACATGCAGGATATCTCTGAGCTTAAGGTGAAATTAGCTCAAACGTTTGCTATGAAGGATTTGGGAGCAGCAAAGAAAATCCTTGGCATGAGCATCAAGAGAGACAGAGAAAATCATAGGTTGATATTGTCTCAAGAAGATTATGTGGACAAGGTGTTGAAACGGTTCAATATGCAGGATGCTAAACCGGTGAGCACACCTTTGGCTGGACATTTTAAGTTGAGTAAAGAACAATGTCCTAATTCACATGATGAGGTAGAGTACATGAGTAAGGTTCCATATTCTTCCACAGTAGGGAGTTTAATGTATGCAATGGTGTGTACTAGACCGGATATTGCCCAAGCAGTGGGAGTGGTAAGTAAGTATATGGCCAATCCAGGTAAGGAACATTGGAAAGCAGTTCAGTGGATCCTTAGATATCTGAGAGGAACCAACAGTAAGCATTTGTGCTATGGAGGTTCAGATACTTCTCTACATGGTTATGTAGATTCAGATATGGTAGGTGATTTGGATGGCAGGAGGAGCACTACAGGTTATGTTTTCACTGTAGGTGGAACAGCAGTTAGCTGGATATCTAAGTTGCAGAAGGTTGTTGCCTTGCCAACTACAAAAGTAGAGTATATTGCAGCCACAGAGGCTAGCAAAGAGATGATATGGATGACACAGTTCATGGATGAGCTTGGTAGGGAGCATGAGAGTTGCAGATTGTATAGTGACAGTCAGAGTGCAATCCATTTGGCTAAGAATTCAGCCTTTCATTCAAGAACAAAGCACATACAACTAAGGTACCATTTCATACGATAGGTATTGGAAGATGGTGAGTTGAAGCTAGAGAAGATCCATACAAATAGGAATCCTGCTGATATGTTAACCAAGCTGGTTACAAAGGAGAAGTTGAATTCTAATTCAACTTCTGTTGGTCTTCATGATTGAGTTGAAGATGGAGGAGCTAGAAGATGTTGCTGTATAGGCACTGGTGCAGCTGTTTATCTCCAAGTGGGAGATTGTTAAGGTGTGGAGCCTAAAAGCTTCACATATGAGTGCATTTAATAGTTTTGGGTCTACACAGTCACTAGCATCGGTCAGGAGTGACCACCGTCGGTCAAGTGCAGTTGAAGAACTGAGTGTTTGCATGATGAGTTTAAGTTATAGTCTTAATTTCGCGTCTCTATTATTAGTAAGATTATCTTTAGAGCCCTTGTTCAAGAGGCTTAACTGTTGGTTGTAAGTGCATGCTCAAGTCTCCTAATTCTATATGTAGAATTAGATCTTCTTAGCTTATTGTATTGGTATGTTGAAGAATAGTACAGAATTGAATCAATCCAAGTTTGTTGGAGTTGATTGTTCTTGAGAGAGAGAACTCTTGAGGGATAGAGATCTAGTGAGATATCTATACATCTAGGAGAGGTGTGGAAGAAAGAATTTTCTTCAATTGTATTCCTTTCGTAAAGAGTTTAATACAAGTTTTCAGGGTGGTTTCTTGTATCTCTTGTTCTTGCTATTTATCATTCTAGTTACTTGTCTATCTAATTTAATTCCGCGTTTATTGCTTTCATAAGTGTAATCTATTGTTGGTTGATCCCCAACAAATTTTACATTTACCATTTCTAAAGGTACATGAATATCCCAGTGCATCCATCACCTTGATGGACATAAAATTCTTCTTTAAATTAGGAATATATTGCACATCTTTCAATCTCTTGATTCTACCATCATCCAGTTTGATCCTTACATCTCTTCTTCCCATAACATCCAAAGGGTGATCATCACCCAAGTAAATAGATCCTCGATTAAAGGGCTAGTAACCAATGGCCCAATCTCTATGTAGAGATATGTATAATTATGCACTTGAGTCCAATACCCAAGTGTTTAAAACTGATTTACTATTACTGAGGCATAATGCTTCTTGTGTGGTTTCCTCCTCTAAATTTACAATACTAGCTTCACCTGAAGGTGGGTTTTTTTTCCATCCTTATTTTCCTTCTTTAGTTGCCAACAATTTTTCTTCATGTGGCTTGGCTTTCCACAGTGATATCATTTTCCCTTACATCCTCTCGACTTTGATCTAGAAGGTGATCTTCCATGATTGACCCTCTCACTAGATCTCCCTCTTATAGACAATGCTTCATTAATTGAGGATGCACCAGAAGATTTTATTCTCATCTCCTCATGAATCAAGGCTGCAACTATATCTTCAAAATTAAGAGTGGATGATGATGAATTGTTGAGTCATCACCACATGATCCTAGCTATCAAGAAGTGAGCATAACAAGGTAATGGCCTTATCTTCATCCTCCATCTTCACAGTGATGAAAAATAGTCTATTAACATTGGTGTTGAACTCATTTAAATGTTCAACAATGGATAAATTATCCTTCATCCTCAAACTATATAATTGCTTCTTCAAGAAAACTTTATTTGTTGTTGACTTTGTTTGATAAATCTTGTTTAGTTTCTCCCATAAAGCTTCTGTAGTATTCTCCTCAACAAGATTGAAGAGCACAAAATTTTCAAGACATAAATGAATGGTAGAAACAACCTTTCTATCCATCTTATTCCAATCTTCATTAATCATACTACTGGGCTTGCTTATAAGCCCCTTCAAGGCTAGAGTTTGGTCATTCTACACCAAGAGATCCTCCACCTTCATATTCCATAAGGATAAATTCTTACCATCAAACTTCTCCACTTCAAATCTGGTTACTCCACCTATCATCATTGTAGCTCTTTCTTGCACATAGTACCCTAACTCAACAAAAAAAAACACTCATAAGGAATTTTTCAAAGAACCTTGCTCTGATGCTAGATGTTAGGAATAAATCCAATAAGTGTGATAGAAAATAAAAGTGGAAATAACATTTACATAATCAAAAATAGGAATAACACATTACACAGAGAGTTTATGTCTAAACCTTGTAAGATGCAAGGAAAAACCATGGGACAACTAACAGCTATATATTCTTATTAACTTCATAACCTATTATGATCCACACTTATAATATTAAAAAATAATGCAGAATAAATGTAGATCAATTCAAAAAAATAGATATTGGTGGACCAAGATGTCCAAATATTCAATATATGCAGAATACCCTTAAGGTAAGGCAACACCAACAATACTCCTTTAGGAAGGAATAACTCCACAGTGTCTCTTTAAGGGGACAACTTCCAATATCCTCTTATAATGGAAGACTCAATGCTTACTTTATATCTTTACAATGATAATTATCTCCTTTATATAGACCTATAATGGATAGGTAACCTCCTAATCCCAATGTAGGCCAACCATTACCCAATGTACTAATTCCACAAGTTACTCCATTACTAATATATTGGACCCATATAACTACTAAGAGGGATGTGTGCCACATGTTAACATCTCCATCAATCCATATACAATAATATATCATATCCTTAGGTACATAACATTACCTTCTTTGACATGTTTCATCCTTAAAACATAGGAAAAAACTAAATAATGAGTATGCTTCAAATTATTTCACATTTGCCTCCAATCTCAATCTATGAGCCACCCATATATGATCTTATCAAGTGATATCTCTCCACATATTCTACTTTGATTATGATCTTAATCATAAATGTACTACTTTGGTGTCCATGAATAACTATTCCTCTTTTGATTCCATGTACCATATTTCACTGTGCTACTCTGATTCCATCCATGACCATAGTAGGTATTATTTCATGCATAATTAGAGTGATTTCCCCATTCATTCCATATTCCATAGATCACTGCATTTCATTAATTCCATACCTAACCATAGTAATTATTCTTTAGATTCCATGCGTAGCCATAATGATTATAATTTTAATTTCCTTTATAGCCAAAATGATTATTATTATGACACTCCCTCATCCGGTTTCATGATTTTTTCCTCTCATGATGATGAAGGTGTCTATATACCTCAAATTTTTCCACCTTATCTTATACCACTTCCACTTTGTCCTTATTTGTCTCTTGAGTAGATAAAGTGTTCATTTTTTATTGTAGTATGTCTTTTTCTTAATCTTCCTCATGCTCTTCATCAATTTTTTCAATCTAATCCTCATGATCTTCCTTGCCTATCATTGGTACCTTTCCTAATACGATATCCTTTAAAGTGACCCTTTTTTTCTATACCAAAACTTCAAGAATTTTTTTTTAACATTAATATTTATTGTTCCCAAAGTCTCTAACCATGGATATCCAAGAACTATATCCATATCATCCATATTCTAAGCATAAAAATCTAAATTCAATACATATTTTTCCATCATGAGCTTCAAATATTCATACATTGAAATATTCTTACCATCTAATTGAACCTCCTTGATATTCTTTGCTTAAACATGTAGATGCTTGGATACATTCATGTTGATGAAGTTATACTTACTGGTAGGGTTTATGGACACAACAACCTTCTTCTTTTGAATGCATCCATGAAATTGAAAAATTTACTAAGATTTCTTTGGAGCCAAATTATTTGAACCCTTATCATCCAATTCTTATTCTTATTCTTCTTCTTCTTCTTCATCTGCTTCTTCTTCTTCTTTTCTACTAATACTACTACTACTACTACTACTACTACTACTACTACTACTACTACTACTACTACTGCTGCTGCTGCTGCTGCTATTGCTATTGCTGCTGCTGCTGCTGCTACTGCTACTTCTTCTTCTTCTTCTTCTTCTTCTTCTTCTTCTTCTTCTTCTTCTTATTATTATTATTATTATTATTATTATTATTATTATTATTATTATTATTATTATTATTATTATTATTTTTCTTGTTACTATTCTATTTCATCTTATACTACTTTTTTTGCTTCTACTTTTATATCCCAACAATCTAGGAAGATCTGTTCCATTTCTTTCCATGAAGAAAACCTTTCTATATAGCTCAACTGATCAAACCAATGTAGTGTAGGCCAAGACAAAAAAGGAAGTAATCATCTTTGCCCATTTTTAAAAAAAAAATATTATCCAAAAGGAGCCACCATTCTCTAGCATCAATATCATCTTCCCCTAAATTTTTTTGCAACTTCATGATTCACAAATAAAAACTAGGGTTTGTGAAACCTAAAAATGTCAATAACTCATTCAAATCATATGAAAACTATCCCAATTTTTTACTGTAGCTTCCTCCTATTATATTTGAACTTAAGAAACAAATTTGTGAAAAAATTCTACAAGTTACGACCTATAGAGTGAATACATGAAAAATACTAAAATCATAATAACTTAAAATAATTCAAAAAATTCTAAATTTTTTACTATGTTTCTATTGTATGTTTTTATATCTTCAATAAATTTTTTGAAGAGAAACCCCATATATTTCAAAATATATAGCTAGATTAGTAAAAAACCTAAAATAGCAATAACTCTGACAAAACTAATAAAAAAAAACTTGATTTCTTAATGTGCCTTCCTTAAAATATCATCCATATCTAGTTAAAAAGTATGCAAAAATTTGAAACCAATCAAAATATATTGATGATTCCACAAAACTAGGGTTTCACCACCAACAAATTGCCCAAATCAAAGATATAATACCACTTGTTATGATCCACACTTATAATATTTATAAATAATAAATGTAGATTAATTCAAAACAATAGATATTGGTGAACCAAGATGTCCAAATATTCAATAGATGCAAAATACCCTTAAGATAGGGCAACACCAACAATACTCCTTTAGAAAGGATTAACTCCATAATGTTTCTTTGAGGGGATAACCTCAAATGTACTCTTACAATAGAAGACTCAATGCTTACTTCATATCTTTACAATGATAATCATCTCTTTTATATAGACCTATAATGGATGGGTAACCTCCTAATACCAATGTAGATTGACCATTACCCAATGCACTAATTCCACAAGTTACTCCATTACTAATATATTGGACCCGTATAACTACTAAGAGGGATGTGTGCCACATGTCGGCATCTCCATCAATGCATATTTAATAATATATCATATCCATAGGTACATAGAAAAACTAGAAACAATACATTCCTCCTTCAACACCTTCTCCTTCTCCAATGCTATCTTTCAGGTATACAAGATTTTCAAAGCTATATTACAAACTAAAAACATAATAACATTTTTTCTCAACTTCCACCTCTTACACTTACATATCAAATGTATAATAAATTACATATAAATGAATAGATGAATTATCTTGAGCAAAGAAAATAAGGATGGAAGAAAAATATGCCACACTTAGGTGGCCACCATGTTTGACTTGTGTGAGCCACCTTATACGACTTATGAATTTCACCATGTGAGCCACCATATTTGACATGTGTGAAGCCACCTTGTATGAATTGTGTAATCCACCTTGTATGAATTTCACATGTGACCAAAGAATTGTGTCCCACCTTCACATGGGTCAAGAATGGCATAAAGATTTACACACACACATGATTTTTTACTTTGATTCCCAAGCCAAAACTATGTGCCTTTTGAAAATGGAATTCCATTTTCTCTATCCCACATATTTCAACAAAGAAATATTCCAAGTGGGTCATGTCATGTCACTCTTGTGCCATATCATATCTCCATTCACCTAGGTCCTACCATGGGCCCACCACTTGGGTGCCACTGTGGGTCCCACTACCACATCACCTTTTTACCACATCAAATACATGCCATATCACTACACACCCACATGCCACATTTCCCACATGCCATGTCACCATGAATGGTGACCTATGAATAGTGCCTGTGAATACTACTTTGTGAATAGTGACATATGTATATTGGCTTCACATCCTAACAATGGGAAACTATATATTAGCAAGCTTCAGGCATTTTTTGAGATTTAACCATGGAAATTAAATAAAACTTTGTAATATTGATCCCTTATACATGTAAAATGTGAATGCAAGATTTTAACTTGAGATTGTATGGCTATTTATGGATTCTAGGACTAAGGGTTTGGAACAGGGCTAATTAGGCCTAAATGAGGGTAGGCTAATGAATGAAGTGATAGTTAGAGGTGGATTTGGGCTATGAAATTTGACATAAACATGTAAAATGATAGTGTACCTATAAATGTCCTTATAATCTATTGAGTAATCATAAGCTTTTTATATAAGGAAAAATACAGTAAAAAAAGGCTACAAGCCTTGAGAGAGCATTATGTCTATAAGGTGTGGAATGAGATTAAAATATTTTTTGAGCACTTAAATGGGGTTTAAAATGGTATTTTATGATCATATAAGACCATATTTGATAACAAGTTGAGCTATTGAAACATAGACCAATTTTTGGTCCTTGAGACCCAAAGAAGGTGCCTAGGAAGAAACTAGAAAGAGATTGAAAGGAAGTTTTTGAATGAGACATGAATATAATAAGGTAAAGGATGTATGGAAAAAGTTTAATACCATCAAGGATGTGATATTAAGAGTACAAGGAATAAGTACAAGGTGTAAGAAGCTAAATTAAGCCCAAAGAGTCAAAAGAGGAACTAGTTTGTGAAAGAAGATTAAAATCAAACCATAGCAAGTGAATGTGATCAGTTGGGTTTAGAAATAGATAATGATGTTTTTGTAGATTTATCCTCAATACATATTCATTATCATACAAACAAAATTCAAATTCAATCACTGATATTCTTTATTTATTATAAGGGTTTGTTTTATAACATTATCTTGACAAGTTATTCTCAATCTCTTAACATTTGTAATCCTTAAGAATACTTCAAAACCAATCATTCATAATATTTTGAACATAAGTGATTCAAAAAATATTTAATTCATTAGTTTTCTTTAATATTCATGTAAAAAATAATAATGCCATGTACGAATGCCATATATAGGTATACAATGTCAATAATATATGCATTACCATATAGGCATAAAAAAAATTACATCATGTCTAAAAGCATAGTATCTAATGTTGGGTGAATACTTCATAAACATATGTATAATGCCAAAAATGCATACATTTTCATATAGGTACACAAAAAATTACATCAACTACAACATCCTAATCATCAAATAGTTTCCCTCTCTTTGCCTTCTTCGAAGAAGACTCTCCTTGGTATGCCCTGCTTATAGATGGAGATATCTCAAATGACTTGGATTGCTCTAAGGATAGAATGGGAGTACTATGCTCATAACTCACTTGCAGCCAAACCTATTCAAATATAAAAATTATTATAAAATTATCAAGTATACATTAAACCAAGTTAATAAAATCATGTTTTAAACTATAATAAAAAAATCATTTACACATGTACTTATCACAATCTTATGGTCCTCCTCAATTTGCCATTGACGCTCAACTAGGTCAGTGCCAAGTTCAACTGCATGAATAGACATGTCAAATGATGAATAAATATGAGGATTTATTGTAGTAGTCATATGAATAAGAATATCAAATTTCATATGACATCCCTACATACATAATAGATTTATGCATATAAGTTATATTTGCTAAAGTATATAGTAAAATTATTAAAACAAAAGTACTAAATTACAATTCAAAATTACAAGTGAATATACATACCTTAGTGAGTGCCTATGAAAATGACATTACAATAACAATGCCCGAGTCTATCTCAACTCGTAATGATGGAGGAGTGTCCACCCTAGTCATCAATTAAACAAATAACCTAATAATTAATAACTTAGGCAATAATTGATTAAACAATTTTCTAAAAAACTTAGTCTTACATAACATATGAAAAAATATAATGAGGTCATGGGAAGCACGAATGTGAAAAGTTTATATGTTCAACAAGTCACTTTTAACACCACACTAAAGGCAACATGTGACTTGTGACTTTCTTGGGAATAATAAAGTTTTATTTCTAGTTTAGTTAAGGGTCTAGATTAATAAATTAGTAAATAATATTACAATAATTATAGTCCTAATTTGTATAATTTATTTGTCTTTTAAAAATTTCTAAAAATAATAATGAATAAAGAGAAATATGACTTAGCTTAAAATTGAGTTGAGATGGCTGAAACAGAGCTTGAAACTAGTTATACAAGACTAGGACAGTGTCATAAATCACTATCTAGATTTTATTTGGTGAAAGGATAGGAACACAAAAAATAGGACACCCTAGGGTCTGATGCTATAGTCTAATCTTGCCGTTGTTGTCCAAACTACTTGTAGAGACCTAAAAATTTCAAGGTTCATTCATTGTGCCCATGTGAGCCTACCTATGAAATCTTGAGTGTTGAATGTCAATGGAGCTCCTTGTAGATATAATTTAATATTAAAAACCCTAAACCTTCATTATACTTGATAAAAATTGAGAAAGATGTGGTTTAATATGTGTAAGATGCACTAAACATGTGATCCATAACCTTTGTGTGGGCATGTTGCCTACATATCAATACTCTAAAGAGAGATCAAGCCATATGTAGTTATCCCACATAATGTGCTTTGTAAAATAGTGTAATTCAAATGCAAAATGTCAAATTGAGAGTGCTTGAGGTGGCTAGAGACTAGTATGAGAGATTGAATATATTTACAACTATGATGGGTGGTTATATACAAATAATAGGGTAATTTGTCTTAGTTGTTTGCTTGTATTCTTGCTTTCATTATAAGATTTGTCATCTCCCTTTGTAAATGACCTTTGGATGGGATTTTATAAGGAACTATTGGTCATGGGTTAGATGTATTCATAAAAGGTCAACATGATGAAGGATAGGAATTAGATAAAAATGATCATTAGGACTCAAAGTATAATTGGATAGGAGCACCAAAAATAGGACACTCGAGGGTTCAGTTCTATCGTCCAAGTATGACACTCTTGTATTATAGATTTGGGACTTGGGGGATTGGATTTGCCTAGGAAATGTAGCTTGGATGAGGTAAAATGATTATTCAAAAGGCTTAGACTGATTGGAAATGAGCAAAAAGGTGTTTGAAGGGGTCCTAAGAGTATGTAAGAAGGACTTATGACTTAGGTGTCACAAAAATACCAATTTGGACATTTTATATGACTGCATTTCTACCCCATTTATTCTAGTGATACATCAAAGAAAAATACTAGGATAAATGAAAAATAAAAAGCACCCCTGAACTTACCTATAAAGGTAAATCCCATGAAGATGTGTGATGTTGAATGGTACTGGGTATGTGATGGGTATATGTTGTACAAGGAATACTATCACAAATGGAGCTAAGTGCTCATTTCCTTGATAGTGGCTCAAGAATGCAAAGGATGGCCCTTTGGTTCCATCATTTCCCACTAAGTGAAGATATGTGATCTTGCATGTGTTTATTGATGTTTAGACTATGTGTCAAATCTTTTTGAGTAGGTGGCTCAAGAATACAAAGGCTAGGTAGTCCTTTGGCTCCATCATTTCCCACTAAGTGAAGCTATGAACTGATATCGGTATGAATGTATGTTGTATGAGATGGCTCTTGAATCCCATGAATGCTTTGTAATTTCATAAGGTAGAATGGATAACCAAATGTGTACTAGAAACTAGGCTAATTTTGGCCACTCAAAAAGGTGGAGATTAGGCTTGTATGAAATCCACTCCAAAACTAGGGACTAAGCTTGTATGAAAGCCATTTTGAAATGATGCCAACCACCTATAGATGGAATAAGGCACACAACTACTGAGAATACATAGGTAATGTAATGAACTAGAAATAAGAGAAGGTAAATGTGTCGTGCATATTACCCCAATCATTGATATACATAACTGCTATGACCTTAACCTTTGGCATATCTTGAGATATGTGTGACTGACTTGTGGCTTACATACCTCTTTTATATTATTGTTACATTTCTCTTTGTTCTTAGTTAGGTTATCCTATGGGATAACCATGGCTAAGTATATTGTATATAGGAGTTAGTGGTTAGTCTTTGAGGATCATGTTAAGTATTCTGATCTTAGTGCATTATTGTGGAGGTTTCCCTCTTGAAGTGGCTTTGCTATATTATACTGTATTCTACTCTACTATCAATTATTGTTATGTAATATCTCATATTTACTTATTCTATGTGATATAAAATCATTCTATGTGATCATCTAAGTAATTTCATTACAAGTGGTATCAGAACTTTGATTTAGATAAGTTTATTATGGTGTTATTTTTTTAGATCTAGTGAAGCACAACTCTATGAGAGGAAGGAGCAAAAATACATAACTTGAAATCTGGGAAGAATTAACTTTTTATGTCAGTGTAATATTGTTTGAAATGCTTTATTGAAAAAATAATAATTTAAAAAAAAGTCTATAATTTTTTTCTCTTTGCATAATTGCAGTCATTAGATTCATCTCGATGAGATGATCAGAATGGTATATTATGCCGATACACTTTTTTATGCTGAAAAGTTTTACCCTAATGTGCAAAGGTAGTCATTGGATTCATCTTGGCAAGGTGATCACAATGGTAACATCTCTTGGTACACTTTTTTCATGGAAAAGACCCTCTTAGGGTTTGTATATGGCTAGTTCTTCTATATGAGGATGAAAAAGGGGGAAAAAAATCCTAAGACTCTTAGTGACATGGAATCTGGAACTTTTGATCTATCAGTTTCTCAACTTCAGGCTGACATAAAATGCTTAGTATGGTATGATGACTTTGTTTTATTTCAAATTGATGTTTTAGGGATGCATGGAGAGATTAATGGGGTTCACACTCAATTTAATCAAATAATTGCTTCATTGGCTACTCTTTTATCCTAGTTACAATCAAACAACCCTCCACTTCATCATTCAAGTCCTCTTCCTCTCAACACTAAAAACTCCAACTCTGGTGTGAAACTAATGTTACTCAAAGTGAACATGCATAATTTTTATTGTAAGGATCCTCTCACTTTGATTACCCGAATTGAAAATTTATTTGATCTACATCAAACTCCTAGTTCTTAGATAGTGATAGTGGCATCTCTATATCTAGAACTTGAGTAGTTTATTTGGTATCATTGGTTATGTGATCAAAATAAAAATGGTGCTCCTATTACATGGTCTATTTTTCATTAATTAATTATTGGCTCATTATCATAAGAATGTATCTAAGAACTACTTCATCCAGTTAGAAAAACTATGGTGAGTGGGAACTGTGAAGGATTATATTCATTAGTTTCAAAATCTATCATTATGGGTGGAAGACATCACTAAGGAAAATTTGATTGATCTATTTTTGGGTTACCTCAAATACAACATAAAATTGGAGGTTCATATGTTTAACCCAACATCTATATCATAAGCTATCCCATGGGCATGTATGGCAGAGGAAAAAGAGATGGTCAAATGGAAAACCTTCATTAATGGTCATGATTGCACCTTTCCAGCATCATCATATCCTCAACCCACTAGACTGACACCTTGATAAATTGAGGAGAAGCGAGCTAAAGGGTTGTGTTATGGTTGTAACAACAAATGGATTAAAGACAATAATTGTGTTGAAAATAAGTTATTTTACATCGAAGGTGACAATGAGGATGATGATGATGAGGAGGCACTTGGCAAGGATGAAGAATGTTCTATGGAGGAATTTGAAGATTCTCAGGTTACTATTTCCTATCATGCCCTTTTATTTGTTATTACTCCCAAAAATCTTAAGGTGGTGGGTTTCTTAAAGAAATAAAAGGTCACTATTCTGATTGATTTTAGGAACACACACAACTTCATCAACAATAAGTTGGTTGCTCGCTTCAACTATTTCATTTTTCTCACTCCAAAATTTTAGGTTATCATTATAGATGGTGGTATTGTTAGATGTTCAAGAAAATACCATAGTATTAAGTTGGCTATGGGAAAATACTTGTCGGATTATCCTATGTTTTCTATTCCCATGGGGGGAACTAACATTATTCTAGGAGTACATTAGCTCACCACTTTGAGCACTATTAAGATGAATTTCTAAGAATTATTCATGTGTTTTCATTCTAAGGTATATACATTTGAGCTAAGGGGATTAAGGGATACATATCTACAACTTATTATCTCCCATCAAATGACAAATATTCTCCAAAAAGGGGCTAAAATATTTGTAGATCGCTCATTTTCCATAGAAATTTAGCCAACTAAACCATCTACCCCCCTAATTTATAAGTGATTGATGCCCATTCGGTTATTTTTGGTGACATACCAAAAGGACTTCCACCTAGACACACGTATGATCATGCTATAAAAATTATTCATGGTAGCACACCACCTAACATCAGGCCATACAGGTATCCCTATGCCAAAAAAAGTGAAATTGAAAAAATGGTATAGGAGATGTTGGATATATGAATCATTCATCATCACCAAAGTGAATATTCTTCACCAGTTATCATGGTGAAAAAGAAGGATGACACTTGGAAGATGTGCCCTGACTACAAGAAACTCAATAAGTACACCATCAAAGATAAGTTTTCTATTCCTATCATTGATGATTTTCTAGATGAATTAAATGGTGCTCTTTAGTTTACCAAGTTAGATCTATCTTCTAGGTGTCATCAAATCTAGATTCATGATGAAGACATACCCAAAACTGCTTTTAGGACTCATGAGGGCCATTCTGAGTTCTTGGTTATGCCTTTTGGAATAACAAATGCACCATCCACCTTTTAGATTTTGATGAATACTATTTTTAGGTCATTTTTGAGGAAATTTGTTTTGGTATTTTTTGATGATATCCTCATTTATAGTAAAAATTGGGAAGACCATTTGCACCATGTGAACTGGGTACTCTCAATTTTGGAACAACATCAGTTGTATGCTAAAATTTTCAAATTTACTTTTGGAGCTTATGATGTTTAATATTTAGGTCATTTTGTTTCACATACATGAGTAAAAGTGGATCCTAAAAAAATATAATCAATGGTGGATTGGTCGATTCCTAAGACACTCAAGCAACTAACGGGATTTCTAGGTCTAATTGGTTGCTATCATAGGTTTGTCAAAAATTATGGTAGCATTGCATCCCCACTCACATATTTATTAAATAAATAATCCTTTTAGTGGGTTGATATAACTACTAAGACATTTAGAAAAGTGAAATTGGCTATGTGTACCACTCAAGTGTTGGCTACGCTAAATTTTTCCAAGACTTTTGTGGTTGAATATGATGCATATAGGTATGGTATGGGTGTTATACTCATGCAAGAAGGTAGACCACTTCCATTTGAAATTCATAAAATGAAGGGTAAAAATTAGCACAAGCCCATTTATGAGAAGGAAATGATAGCCAATTTGCATGTAGTCAAACAATGAAGGCCTTATTTGATGGGTCATCATGTTTAGGTAAAGACTCATCATGATAGTCTCAAATATTTTTTGAAACAATGGTTATCATCTGAAGAACAAAAAAAATGGGTAATTAAGATGTTAGGATATGATTTTAAAATAGTTTACATAAAAGGTAAGGATAATTTAATGGTAGATACATTATCTAAGAAGGATGAATCAGTTAAGGAATTGCTATATGATATGACCATTCTGTAGGCAAATTGGATAAAGGAAGCATGATCAGAATGGGACAATGATCATGCTATCCATGAATTGATTTATAATATTCAATAAGGTTTGGGTGGATTTGAAAAAATCACATGGAAGGGTGATGAATTATGTTATAAAGACAAATTATACCTATGTAATAATTCTCTTCTTAAACAAAAAATCCTTCAAGAACTTCATGCAACTCTAATTGGGGGTCATTCAAGATGTTTGAAAACCTATCATAGAATCAAGAAGGATTTTTTTTTGGAAGTACTTAAGGGGGATGTTGATAAATATGTCACTAAATGTATGATATGTCAACAAAATAAAGGAAAAACCATCAAAATCCTAGGTCTTTTGTATCCTTTGTCCATCCCTATCCAACATTGGGAAGAGGTGTCTATGGATTTCATTATAGGGTTATCAAGATCTGATGGTCAAAATATCATCATGGTTGTGGTAGATCATCTCAGTAAGTATGCTCATTTATGTTCTTTATCATAGTCATTTATTACTAGTACATAGCCTCTACTTTTCTCAATACAGTTTAGAAATTGCATGGTACCCTTAAGATCATTATCAGTGATAGAGATCCCATCTTCACTAGAAATTTTTAGACTAAACTATTTACATGTTTGGGCACCTAGTTGGATCAAAGTTCATCATATCATCCTCAATCAGATGGATAAACTTAGGTAGTCATTAAATCTCTATAAGGATATCTCCATTATTTTGTTTTTGATAAACAGGATAAATGGGTTCATTGGTTACCACTTGTTAAATGGTGGTATAATAATTATGTTCATAGTTATTCTAAAATGTCTCCTTTTTTAGCACTATATGGATACCACCCTCCATCCATAACATCAACCTTGAATTTCTATCCTAAGCTTCATGTAGTTGAAAATCATATTCACCATCAACAAGAGGTCCTTGCCAGTTTATGTGAAAATTTAGCCATGGCCCAGAATTACATAAAGCAACAGGCAAATCAATATAAGAGTGAGAGGCATTTTGACATTGTTGATTGGGTCTTTGTTTACTTATATCCATATAATTAGATGTCCTTGAAGTAATAAAAAAATGATAACAAGTTGTCCCCTAAGTATTATGGACCTTATCAAATCTTGTAAAAAATTAGTAGTGTGGCCCACAAGTTAGAGTTTCCTTCCTCCACTTGCATACATCTAGTATTTCATGTATCATGATTGAAGAAAGTCATTGGACACAAATTTTATAATCAAATTGAGTTACCAAAATTGGATGAGGAAGGAATATTTATTCTTGATCTTGAGGCAATCCTTCAAATGCATACTAAGCAGCTACAGTCTAGAGAGATTAAGGAGTGCTTGATCAAATGGAGGAATCTACCCTGTGAAGATGCCACTTGGGAGAATGAATCCTTTAGGTAGGGGAATTATACACCCTTAACCTTTGGTATGTATTGGGATATGTGTGGTTGACTTGTGTTTTACACACCTCTTTTATGTTCTTATTACATATCTCTATGTTCTTAGTTAGGTTGGGCTATGGAATAACCATGGCTAAGTAGACTATATATAAGAGGTAGTGGTTAGTCTTTGAGGATCATGTTAAGTGTTCTGATCTTAGTGCATTATTGTGGAGGTTTCCCCCTCCAAGTGGTTTTGCTATATTATCTGGTATTCTACTCTAATATCAATTATTGTTATGTGATCTCTCACATTTTCTGATTCTATGTGATATAAAATCATTCTATACGAAATCTAAGTAATTTCATTATAGTAACATAGATTTTGATCTAAAAGTTGTACCAACTACCCAATCTAAAATAAGAAGTGAGAGCCATCATTCCATACATGATTCCCCCTATATCTATATTCTTTAATTAAAAATGTACTAAAAATACTAAATCTAAATTGAACTATAACTGACAAAATTGTAACTGAACTTACCTTTTTGTCTATTTTTGGAAAATATGGGTTTTCTACTATTTGGATAGGAGTGCCAAAAATAGGACACTTTACTATCCGATGATGTAGTCTAAATATGGCACTCTTATTTTCTATCATTGTTCTATATTTGTCATTATTTTTTGGTATGTTCTCCCTACTTTAAATTTTGAATGTGGTTTTGAGTATTCTAAAAACTAATTTTTGATTGATATAGGGCTCTAATCTCTATGAAAAAACCCCTATTTGTTTCTCCCACTTCTTAGGGTAGGAATGAAGACCTTATAATGACTTCCCTCAAAATAAATAGCCCTACAAGTGTGTTATGTTGTGAAATACATGATATAACAATGATAATTGAAGAGATGTCTTAAGATATAGCATAGTTTGTATTAAAGATTGTTATATCAATATTGGTAAGCCTAGATAGATGCAATAATGTAATAACATGTATAATGTATTGAACTAAAACTAAAAATATGGTTAGTTGTCAATTTTCAAAGAGGCATGGAGCATGATGTCCATCATGACATCCAAGAAAGCAAGATAATGCATGATGTGGATCATGGAATTGAAAATAGTTGAGGAGAAAATAAGAATGCAAATCAAGAAGAAAGAAGCATACAAAAGAGGCCAAGGGGCCAAGAAAATAAGGGACATGGGCACATGTCACTCAAACCAAAAATCAAGCATAAAAGGCATATTTAAATTCCCAAATACACATATAATTGAAAACAAGCAAGGTTGGCCTAAGCAACACATGCATATAGAAGAGTACAAGTAAAGGAAATTCACAAATATCCTAAGGCACAGACAAGAAATAAAATATGAACTAAGAGATGCAATCACATTTAGCTACTCAAAGCAAGAAAAAAAGGCATTTAAATGCTGGAATAAACAATCGCATCTAACTAATCAAAGAAAGAAGTGAAAGAATGTAACACATGTATTAAAAGACTAGGTAGATGCTAAGAAATACACAAGTGATATATACTAGTGAATGTTTATAGAGTAATCTATGTAAACTAGTAAGTAATGTATATCAACATGATAACTAGAGTGTGTGGTGTAAGAATGACATACCCTGGATTGTGTAGTCATGTAGAAGATGTCCCCAGTGGGTAGATATGTCAATGTGTGTCTCGAATGTATAATTAGGATGGCCACTCAATGGGTAGAGTGAAGCAATCAAGGATCTGGGTGTCACTGTATACACTCAAAGAGGATCAAGTGAATCATAGTAATGTAGGTAAATCAACAAGAAATAACATAGAATAACAAAATGTAAGTCTAACATGGTAGTAAAAATGTAAAGCATGGATAATGCATATAGTAGAAATGTTTTTTGTGTTTTTGTGTTATTTGAATGTTTTTGGATTTTGAAATTTTATATGAATGTTTTTGTATTTTTGAAATTTTATATGAATGTTTTTATATTTTTGAAATAAGCTATGTACAAGAAAACATAAGGAAACTATGTAAATATAAGCATAAATAAATTATGTACAAGAAATAAAAAAGAAGATATGTATAAGAAAGACTTAGAAGAATTGATATTAACCTATGAGTCTCAGAAGAGACTCCCTGTCATGTTGTCTTATATCAAGGAGATGGATCGTGCATGATCATGAAGCATGATGGAAGGGTTGAGACTGTGAATTTAAAAGTTGTATATGTTGTAAATATTCTAAAATATCTATAGTGGAAACTAATTATGGGGTCCCCATGTATATTTTAGAAGTGGATGCAACTATGGGGCTCTTAGGGACCCATCTGATAGTAAAATAAGCTTTCTAAAAATGTGGTCTATGTGTAGAGGCATGAGACCTCAATGATACTACCTTGGGTGTGAATATTGTTCCCAAAAATTATATTAAGTCTTAAAACTATGGTTACTCTAAAATAAGCCTCCATGGAAGCATAGAAACTCTCTGTGCTGTTGAGGGAGGTCTTGACTGTGTCTAAATCTAAACTGGAAGAAGAACTGTAACTAGTGGAGGTGCTAAAAATAGTGATTACAAAGTAGTATATGGATCTGAAGTGGGGCGTGTTAACTCATATGAAACTCCACCAACTATGAAAAACTAATTAGCATGAATGAATTTCACAAATTTATGCACTGTATAAAAAATTGCACAAAATGTTTGAATCCATGGTCAACCAAGTAACATATCGAAGACTCCTACATTGAGAACAATAATAAATGGTGTAGAAAAATGTCTTTGATCAACCTATAGAGGAATTACAATCTAACCTAATGAAATATATATGTGCCTACTAAATCTACTAATAATTGTATATGTTGGAGTGATATCCTACTATGAATATCCCAAATGTTTTAGTAATGTCATAGTGCACATGTTCACACCAAATCCATTATCTATGAGAACACTATGAATAGGATGATGCTTAATTTATGCTCTGATAAAGATTACATGGTAATCTAAATCATCCTCAACTATCTCTTATTCTGAAAAAGTGATTGAAGGTCTAGATAGAACTCTAGAATTATACACACCAATCATGTTGCTTAAAGGATGTGACTCAATTGAAGGTGTCCAGTAGATAGATGTTGGAGGATGTGAATGATATGCATGGTGAACACCTGATGTGTCCCCTATATTTTTTTTATAACGTTGTGGAAAAGGATATTAAATTTTTTTTAGAGCCATGTATTTTGTTTGCTTTGCCTGAGGAGGCTCAACTAGAGTGCCAAGATCAATAAGGTTATCATCTATCAAGTCCTATATCTTGTGTTTCAAACTAATGCATCTATTTTTTATGTGGCTTGGTGCCCTATGAAAATTTAAAAATGAATTTTGATCATATCCACATGTAAGAGGCTTTGTTGGATCAACTTCTTGAATAAGAGGGAGAGATATGATATTGCAATCTAAAAGTTACTATAAAACTCTAGCTAGAGATACTAGTAGATTGGTAAAGGTTCATCAAGGAGGTGATAATAAACCCACTTGTAGAGGGGGATATAAATATGCATTAACTATAGGTTGGTTTTGATTTTTGTTATCATTAACCTTTAATTTATATGGGAATTTACTGTTGCTCTTGTTTGTTGTTTTTTATATGCTTGTGTACCTGAGTTTGCCCATTGAAATTAGTTTGAATTTCCTTTCCTTTAGTGTATTACATAACTTAGTGAAGGAAGAGAACATTTTAAATATTATTGACTCATATATAATTGGTATAAGACTTTTTTTGAAGATATCTTTTAATTATTGATCGATCATGGTGCTAGTCATTTTAGACAAGATAGTCTTATATCTAAGAACATAATCTATGAGATTCTCATTTTACCTTTGTTTTTGTTGTGTAACTTGGGCATAATAAAAAATTTCACCTCGATTAATGCTAAAATGATCTTAAAACATGTCAATTAAAGGATTGAATGCATTGACCGACTGATTCAATAGACTATAGAACCATTGTAAAGCTTAATCCTTTAGACTCCATGGAAATAACTTGGTTAGTAACTAGTAATTTGGCACATATTCCAAGTATGATACATGAAAATATCTCAAGTGTGTCTCTAGATAACCTTTACATCATATAGCTTGAGCTTGTAATGAACAAAACCTGGTGGCAAGGGTGTAGAAGCAATATGGCATGCCAATGGTGTATGAAGTAGAGAAAAATAATCCAAAGTCAGTGTTGGTCTAAAGTCACCTTGATCAATATGTAGCACCTTGGATTGAAGATATTTGATCTCTTGCACATGGGTTGACACACTAAGAGACAAATATTTACTAACCATAATTGGTGGTTCCTCATAGGAAGGTTGGGCTACTATAGGGGGTTATTGAGACATAGTTTCCCCTATAGTGTAATTTGTAATTGGTTGTTCTATGATTTGAGAGGATTGACCATTGTTTGATTTTTGTTTTTATTTTGTTAGTATTTTAAGCATATCATCTTGTACATTAGGATGTTTGGTTAGAAGGTTTTGAAGTTCCCTTTTATCAATTTTGTCAAAACTGGTATATTGGGTCATTGTTAAAGTAAGAAAACAAATTGAAAATTGATTGAATTTTTTGCAGTAAGTTTTAATAAGTAAAATATGATGGAAGGAAAGTAATGGATAAGAGAAATGTAAAATTATAAAAATAAAAAACTAAAAAATGCATATAAAGGATACAAGTCTCACAAACATGTAAGGTGATACCTTAAAATCATAGGGTCCTAGTTTATGCAACTAGGGTTTGAAAGAAATGATTTTTAAAATTACTATGGTAAATTAAAAAATTTAATGTAAAATTTTGATTTAAATATTTTTAAAAAAATAGAAAAATACTATAAAAATTAGCAAGGAATTTTCCCTTGTGTTTTTATGCACAAATAAAGTAAGTCGAGTTCACTAAATGATTTAACTATTTGGGAATAATAGAGTTTTATTTCTATTTTAATCAAGGGTATGAATTAATAAATTGGTAAATAATATTTTAATAACTATAGTCTTAATTTTTATAATTTATTTGTCTTTTAAACCTTTCTACAAATAGTAATGAATAAAGAGATATATAACTTAGCTTAGAACTAGGCTAAGACAACTGAAACAGAGCTTGAAACTGTTGTGCAAGACTAAGATAGTATCATAAATTAAAATTTGGATTTCATTCGATGAAAGGATAAGAGAACTAAAAATAAGACACCCTAAGGTTTGACACTATAGTCTAATCCTTCCACTATTGTCCAAAATACTCACAAAGACCTGAAACTTTTTGGGTTCACTCGCTATGCATGTGTGAGCATGCCTATGAAATCTTGAGTGATGAATGTCGATGGAGCTCCTTGTAAAGTTGATTCAATATTAAAGACCCTAGACCTTCATTGTAATTGGTAAAACTTTTTAAAGAGTGAGCGGGTAGTATGTGTAAGATGCACTAAACATGTTATCCACACCCCTTGTGTGGGCACACTACCTAAATACCAATACTCTGAAGAGGGATCAAGCCATATGTAGTTCTTCCACATAATGTGCTTTATGAAATAGTGTAATGTAGATAAAAAATTACAAATTTAGAGTTCTTGAGGTGGTTAGGGATTGGTATGAGAGTTTGAATATGTTTGCAACTATGTTGGGTGATTGTATGCAGAGAATAGGAAAATTTTCCTTAGTAGTTTGCTTGTTTTCTTGCTTACTTTGTAAGATTTATGACCTCCCTTTGTAAATGACCTTTGGATAGAATTTTATAGGGAAATATTGGTCATGGGTTAGATGTATTTATGTTATGTTAACATGATAAAATATAATAATCAAATAAAAATGATCATTGGGGTTCAAAGTGCAATTAGACAAGAGCACCAATAATAGGACACCCTAGGTTCTAATGATATAGTCTAAGTATGGTGCTCCTATCCTATAGGTTCAAGACCTATGAGGATAGGATTGGCCTTGAAAATGTAGCCTGGATGAGGTGGAATGCTTTTTTAGAAGGCTTAGTCTAACTGGAAATGAGCAAAAAGGTGTTTAGAGGGGTCATAAGAGCATGCAAGAAGGGCATATGGATTGGGTATCACAAGCCACACTCAAATTACCAATTTGGAAATTTTATATGACTAAATAAACTTAGTCTTGCATAAGATATAAAAAATTATAATGAAGTCACAAGAAGAATGAATGTGAAAAGTGGATATGTATAATATGTGACTTGTAACACCACACTCAAGGTAGGAAATGCCAGTTTCATGATGGAGAATGACAAGATAACAAGGGAGGAATTTTAAGTGAATTTTTGAAATTAAGTCATTGAATGAAAATTAGGTGTTGAAACATCCTTGTGATTTAATTATTTTTGGAATGTTTGACTCTTATTCCTAATTTAGTTAAGTGTTTGAGTTGATAAATCAGTAAATAATATTTCAATAATTTAACTACTAATTTTTATAATTTATTTATATTTTTAAAATTTCTATAAATAACAATAAATATGGAGAAAATAAAACTTGCCTTAAAATGAATTGAAATAGCTATTTTAGGGTCTGATATTGGCTATGCAAGACTAAGATAGTATTGAAAATTAGAATCTAGATTTCATTTTATGAAAGGATAGGAGTGTTGAAATAAGACACCTTGGAGTCTAACATTATTGTCCTCTTTTGTTGTTGGTATCCAAACTACTCACAAAGACTTGAGTTTCCTAGGTTTTGTTCATTGTCCTTATGTGATCCTTCTTATGAAATATTGGTTACTAAAATTATATGAAAATCCTTATAGAGATAATTTAATATTCAAACCCTAGACTTCATTGTGCTTTGATAAAACTTGAGAAAGAATGGGGGTTAGTGTGTGTAAGATGCACTGAATGTGTATCCACACCCCTTGTGTGGGCATGTTTCCTACATACCAATACTCTAAAAAGGGATCAAGCCATATATAGTTCTCTTCCTTAATCTAATTTATGGAATAATGTGAATGTGGATGCAAAAATTCTAAACTAGGTGTGCTTGAGGTGGCTAGGGACTGTTGTGAGGATTTGGATATTCTTGTATTTGTATTGGATGGTTATATCTAGAAAATAGAGAAATTTTCCTTAGTGTTTTTTATTGTATTCTTACTTGCTTTGTAATATTTTCCAACCTTCTAAATAAAATTTGAATGGTATTTTATAGAGATCTATTGGTCATTGGTCGAATGTATTCATGCCAGGCCAACAAGATGAAGGATAGCAACTAGAAGGAAATAAATGTTGGAGATAAAAATGTAATTAGATAGGAGCACCAAAATAGGACACCCTAGGGTCCATTACTATAGTCTAAGTTTGGTGATCTGGTCCTACAAGTATGGGACCTAGGGGGATAGGATTGGCCTAGGAAATGCTTCTTAGTTGATGTAGAATAGCCATCTAGAAAGCTCATGATGACTAGGAATAAAAAAAAAGGTATCTAAAAGGATCATGAGAGTGTACAAGAAAGACCTATGGGTTGGGTGTCACAAGCCACACTCAAGCTACTAATTTTGACATTTTATATGACTGTATTTTCCCCCTCCCCTTTACTCTAGTGATGTAGTAAAATGAAATACTAGGATAAAGGAAAAGTATAAAGTGTATCTAAAATCACTTGCAAGGGTGAATCTTATGAAGTTGTGTGATGTTGGATGTGCATAGAGAGATCAAATTATGGAGTATAAATCTAAAAGAGAAAATAAAGAGTACACCAGTTCTTACTAGATACATTATATCTAAAATAATAACTTACAAAAGTTGGGTAAGAGAAAGAAGAAGAGAAAGGAATGAATACACCTCACTAAGTACACAAACCAATACTAAACTTGTTGTGTTGTTGAATAATGCTGAGTGATACTAAGTAATGCTAGATATATGTTGTACCAAAAATAATATCATGAATAGAGTTGATTTGTCAATTCCCTGAGAGTGGCTTAAGAATGCAAAGGTTGGCCCTTTGGCTCCATCATCACCCACTACGTGAAACTATGTGATCATGCATGTGTTAATTGATGTTTGGATTATGTGTCCAATCCCTATGAGTAGGTGGCTTAATAATACAAAGGATAGCTATTCCTTTAGCTCCATCATTGCCCCATGAAGTGAATCTATGAACTGTTACTAGTATGAATGTGTGTTGTATTAGATGGCTCTTAAAGCCCATGAATGTTTTGTAATCTGACAATGTGGCATGGATAATTGAATGTGTGCTAGAAACTAAGCTACTCTTGGACACTTAGAAAAGTTAGAGATTAAGCTTATATGAAATCCAATCCAAAAATAGGTAATAGGTTTATGTGAAATTCACTCATAAATGATGGCATCCACCTAAAAATGGAATAAGTCATAAAATTACTAAGAATGCTTGGGTAATTCTATAAACTGTAAAGAAGAGAAATTAAATATGCCATGAACTTTGCCCCTAATCACTAGTGTCTATAACATGGATTCTAATCTAGAAGTTATACTAACTATCATATCTAAAACTATAAGTGAGAGCCATCATGATGCACATGATTCCCCCTATATCTAAATTCTCTTAAGAAAATTTGTAATAAAACTATTGATTTTAAACTGAACTATTGCTAACAAAATTATAACTTTACTTACTTTTCTATCTATTTCTAGAAAATCTAATTTTTTTATGTTTGGATAAAAGCATCAAAATAGGACACCCTATTGTTTAGTGCTATAGTCCAAACTTGACACTCTTATTCTATATTGATTCTTAAGACTATTCTATCTAGTTTAAACCCTAGTTGCTATTTTGGGTGTTTTGAATGTTGATCTTTGACTGGTTAGAGGTTTTTATCTCTATGACAAAAACTCTTATTTGTTGTCCCCTCTTTTGAGGGTAGGAATGAAGAACCTACAATGACTTCCCTCATAATAAAGAGCCTTTTAAGTATGTTATGATGCAAAAATACATGATATAAAATTGATAATTGACAAGATATAACATGCTTTGTATGAGAAATTGTTAGATCAACATGGGTATGCCTAGATAGATGTAACAATGTAATAACATGTGCAATATAGTGAACTAGAAATGGAAGTTTTGTTAATTTTTAGTTGTTAGTTTTCAAGGAGGGATGAATCATGATGTCCATCATGGAATCCAAGAAAACAATATAATTCATGATATGGATCATGGCATTACAAATAATGAGAAGCAAATAAGCAACAAGTGCACAAGGTAAGAGGCAAGAAGCATAAAAGAGTGGCCAAGGGGTCAAGAAAACAAAAGACATGGGCACATATCACTCAAACTAAGAATCAAGCATACAAGGCATGTTCGAATTCCACATACACATATAATTTAAATAAGCAAGGTTGACACAAGGGCCACAAGTATATAGAAGAGTACAAACAAAGGACATTGGGAAATGTCTTAAAACACACACAAGCCATAGAATAGGAACTAAGAAATGCAATCATATCTAACTATGAAAAACAAGAAAGGAAATCATTTAAATACTTGAAATATAATCACATCTAAATAATCAAAACAAGAAGTGAAAGTATGCAAGACATGTAATACAAGACTAGGTATATGCTAAGAAATACATGTGATATATACTAGTGAATGTCGATAGAGTAATCTATGTAATATAGTAAGTATTGTGTATGAACATGATAATTAGAGTTTGTGGTGTAGGAATGAAATAACTTAGATGGTGCAATCATATAAAATATGCCCCTAGTGGGTAGATATATCGATGTATATCTTGAATGTATGAAGTAAGATGCCCCCTCAATGGGTAGAGTGAAGCAATCAAGGATCTGGGTGTCACTATATATACTCAAAGAAGATCAAGTGAAGCATGTTAATGTAGATAAATCAACATATAATTTCATAGAATAGCAAATATAAGTCTAGCATGGTATTAAAAATGTAAAGTATGGATAATGCATACAATTGAAAAGTTTTTGTGTTTTTGAATTATTTGAATGTTTGTAGATTTTGAAATTTTGTATTGTTTTCAGTATTTTGAGTTATTTTATTTTTTTTGTATTTTTATATAAGTTATGTAAAATAAATCATAAAGAAACTATATACAATAAATCATAAATAAACTATGTACAAGTAATTAAAAGTAAGCAATATGTTATTGAGATGCTCAGAAGAAAGGGCCCTACAAGTTTTTCATATTGTGAAAATACATGATATAAAAATGATAATCGACAAGATATATTAATATATAACATGGTTTTTATGAGATATTGTTAGATCAACAAGGGTGTGCCTAGATAGATATAACAATGTAATAATATTTGTAATATATTAAACTAGAACCAAAAGTCTAGTTAATTGTTAGTTGTCAAGGACAGATGGAGCATGATGTCCATCAAGGAATCCAAGAAAGTAATAGAATGCATGATAAGGATCATGAAAGAAAATAGTGAGAATTAAACAAGCAACAAGCATACATGGCAAAAAGCATACAAGAGTGGCCAATGGGCCAAGAAAACAAGGGATATGGGCACATGTCACTCAAACTATAAAAGCAAGCATACAAGTCATATTCAAATGACACATACACATTCAATTAAAAACAAGGAAGGTTGGGATGAGGGCCATAGACACATAGAAGAGTGTAATCAAAGGACATTAGTAAATGTCCTGACACACACACAAGAATAGAAGTAAAAGACATTTGTAAATTTCTTAAAACACATACAAGAGACAAAACATGAATTGATAAATGCAATCACATCTAGCTATGTAAAACAAGGAAGGAAATCATATAATAGGCTATAAATATAATCACATATAACTAATCAAAGTAAGAAGAGAAAGTATGCAAAACATGTAGTACAAGACTAGGTAGATGCAAAGAAATACACAATTGTTATATACTAGTGAGTGTTGATAGAGTAATCTATGTAAGCTAGTAAGTAATGTAGATCATCATGATAAATAGAGTGTGTGGTGTAGGAATGACATAACCTAGATGGTGTAGTCATGTAGAAGATGCCCTGAGTGGGTATATATATCAATGTATATCTTGAATGTGGAAGTAAGATGCCCCCTCAATGGGTAGAGTGAAGCAATCAAGGATTTGGATGTCACTGCACACACTCAAATAAGATCAAGTGAAGCATGGTAATGTAGATAAATAAAAAACAATAGCATAGAAAAAAATATAAGTATATCATGGTAGTATAAATGTAAAGCATGGATAATGCATACAATTGAAATGTTTTTATGTTTCTGAATTATTTTAATGTTTTTAGATTTTGAAATTTTGAATTGTTTTTGGTATTTTTAGATATTTGAATGTATTTTTAGTATAAGCTATGTACAATCAATTATAAGGAGAATGTGCATAAGAAACACTAGGAAAATATTTATAAGTAAAAAGAAATTATGTACAGGATGACAAGAGATGATACTAACTGATGAGTCTCATGGGAGACTCCTTATCATGGTGTCTTGTATCAAGGAGAGCTATTGTGCATGATCATGAAGCATGATGGAAGGGCTAAGACTATGGCTCTAAAATCTATGTATATTGTAAAATGCTTTAAAATCTCTATAGTGAAAATCAACTATGGGGTCCCCCTATAACTCTAATAAGTGGATGCAACTTTAGGGATATTATGGACCCATTTGGCAGTATGAGAATCTATTTAAACATGTTCTTTGTGTGTAGAGGCATGAGACCTCAATGAGACTACCCTATATTTGAAAACTATAGATAAAAAATATTTAAAGTCCTAAAAATTTGGTTTCTTTAAAAGACACCTCTATGGATGTTTAATAACTCTTTGTGCTAGTGAGGAAGGACTCGACCATGTCTAAATTTGAACTAGAGGAAGAATTGTAACTAATGGAGAAGCTGAAACAGGTAACTGCAAAGTAGGAGATGGATCTAAAGTTGGGAGTGGTAACTCATATATAAATACAATAACTATAACAACTTGATTAGCATGAATAAATTCCATGCATCTATGAACTATAGAAGGTACTGCTCAAAGTTTCTAAATCTATGGTCGACCAAGTAACATATCAAAAACTCTTATACTGGGAATAATAGTAAATGGTGTGGCCACATGTGTTGGACCAACCTATAAAAAAATTACAATCTCACCCAATGAACTCTATATGTGCCCACTAAGTCCATTGATAATTATGTCCATTAGGGTACTATCTTATTATGAATATCCTAAATGCTACAATCATGTTAGAGTGCACATGCTTACACTAGATCCATTATCTATGAGAACACTATGAATGGGATGATTATGAATGTAAGCTCTGATAAAGAGTGCATGATAACTCAAATCATCTTCAACTATCTTCTATTATAAGAAGGAGATCGAAGGTCTAGTTAGAACTCTAGAATTGTACACACCAATCATGTTACTCAAAGGATGTGACTCAACTGAAGGTGCCTTGTATATAGCTGGTGATAGATATGCATGATATGCATGGTGAAAAATTGATGTATCTTATGTATCCTATTTATAATACCATGGAAAAGGATGTATCCTTGTCTTTTGTTTAATTTATTTGTAGAGGCTTAACTGGAGTGCCAAGGTTAATAAGATGGTCATCTATCAAGTCATGTATCTTGTGTTTCAAAATAATGCATCTATTTTTTGTGTGACCTGGTGATTTTTGAAGGTCACAAAATGCATTTTGAGCATATACCTATTAAAGGGGCTTTATTGGATCAACTTCCCAACTAGGAGGGAGAGATATGATATTACATTCTAAAAGTTACGTAAAACTCTAGCTGTAGAATCTGGTAGATTGGTAAAGGTTCATCATGAAGGTGCTGATAAAACCACTTGCTTAGGGGGCTCTGAAGCTGCATTAACTATAGGTTAATTTTGACTTTGTTATCATTGGCCTTGACTTTGTATGGGACATTATTATTTTTATTGTTTGTTATTTTGATATACTTGTGTACTTGAGTTTACCCATTGAAATTAATTTGAATTCCCTTTCCTTAAGTGTATGACACAACTCAGTGAAGGAAGAGAAACTTTTGAACATTATTAATTCATGAAAAGTTAGTAGAAGAATTTGTTTGAAGATATCTTTTAACTCTTGATCAGCCATGGGGCTAGTCATCTTAGCCAAGATAGTCTTATATCAAAGAACATAATCTATGAGATGATCATTTAATATTTGTTTTTTTGTGAAACTTGGGCATAAGAAACCTTATCACTGATGTTAATGCTAAAATGAGTTAGGAACATGTCAGATAAGGGATTGAATGCATTGATTGACTGATTTAGTAGACTATAGAACCATTGTAAAGCATAATCTTTTAAACTCCATGGAAATACCTTGGTTAGTATCTGGCCATTTGGCATAAAGTCCAAGCATGCTATGTGAAAATATTTAAAATGTGTCTTTGGATCACCCTTGCCATCATATAGAGTGATCTTGAGTTGAATAAAACCTGGTGGTAAGGGTGTCAAAGTAATATGATATGTCAATGGTGTATGTAATAGAGAAAAATAATCTAAATCTTATATTGGTCTAGAAGCACCTTGCTCTAGATGTAGTACCTTGGATTGAAGAGAGTTTATCTCTTTCACAAGGGTTGACACATTAGGAGACAAAGATTTACTAACCATAATAGGTGGTTCCTCATAGGAAGGTTGGGCTACTATAGGGGGTTGTTGAGACATAGTTGCCCCTATAGTGTGATTTACAAGTAGTTTCTCTATGGTTTGAGAGGATTAACCATTATTATTTTTTCTCTTCTTTTAGTATTATAAGCATATCATCTTGCATGTCAGGGTGTTTAGTTAAGAATTCTTGAACTTCCCTTTTATTAGTTTTGTCAAAACTAATATATTGATCCATTATTAAAGTAGAAAAACAAATTGAAAATTGATTGAATTTTTTATAATAATTTGTAATAAGCAAAGTGCTATGAAAGAAAAGTACTGAATATAGGAAATGTAAAGTCATAAAAATAGTAAACTAGGAAAATGTAGAAAAAGGATACGAAGCTCACAAATATGTAAGGTGATACCTCAAAAGGAATATGGCCTAGTATATGTAACTAGGGTTTGGAAGAAAATGATTTTTTTTAATTATAATGAAATTTTTAAAAATTAATATGAGTTTTTAATTTAAATATGTAGGTAAAATTCAAAAAATTATTAGAAAAAACTCTTGATTTAAAGGGAACTAGTATATGCAACTAGGGTTTGGAAGAAAATGATTGATTTTTTTTTAAAAAATTACTATGGAATTTTAAAACTTAATGTGAATTTCTGATTTAAATATGTAGGTAAAAAATTAGAAAAATGTTAGAAAAATTCTTGATTTAAAGGGACCTAGTATATGCAACTAGGGTTTGGAAGATAATGATTTTTATGAAAATTACTATGAAATTTTAAAAATTAATGTGTTTTTTTTATTTAAGTATCCAAGTAAAAAATTATAAAAATATTGGAAAAAATCTTAATTTAAAGGGACCTGGTAAATTCTACTAGGGTTTAAAATAAAATATATATTTTAAATTACTATGGAATTTTAAAAATTAATGTCAATTTCTAATTTAAATATGGAGGTAAAAAATCATAAAAATTTAGGAAAAATCATGAAGGAATTTTCCCTAGGGATTCTAGGGTTTTTATGTGCAAATGAAGTTAGATTCACCAAACAATTTAACAATTTTTGGAATATTAAAGTTTTATTCCTAATTTATTTAAGGGTTTGAGTTGATTAAATCAATAAATAATATTTCAATAATTTGACCACTAATTTGTATAATTTATTTTTACTTTTAATCATTTTATAAATAGTAATAAATAAGGAGAAAATAAGACTTAGCTTAAAATAGTTTGAAATGGTTGTTGAAGGGTCGAATATTGGCTATGTAGGACTAGGACAATGTCACAAATTAGGATCTAGCTTTTATTTTTTTAAAGGATAGGACCATAGAAATAGGACACCTTAAAGTCTGGTGTTTTTGTCTGCTTCTACTACTATTGTCCAAATTACTCACAAATATTTTAGTTTTTTGGGTTTTGTTCATTGTCCTATGTGAGACTACCAATGAAATATTGACTATTAAAATTCCATGAAACTCCTTGTAGATCTGATTTAATATTCAAACCCTAGACTTTATTGTGCTTTGATGAAAATTGGGAAAGAAAGGGGGGAGTTAGTGTGTGCAAGATACATTGAACATGTATCGACACCCCTTGTGTGGGCATGCTGTCTACATATGAATACTCCAAAGAGGGATAAAGTCACATATAGTTTTCTCACTTAATGTGCTTTATGTAATAATATGAATGCAGATGCAAAAATGCTAAACTGAGTGTACCTGAGGTGGCTAGGGATTGGTGTGAGGATTTAGATATGCTTGTAGCTATATTAGATGTTTATATGCGTAGAATAGGGAAATTTGCCTAAGTGGTTTTACTTATATTCTTTCTTCATTTTTTATATTTTCCAACCTCCTTCTAAATGATATAGATATATTGGTCATGGGTTGAATGTATTCGTGTTAGGATGACAACATGAAGGATAGGAACTGAAAGGAAATAACCATTGGAGCTAAAAATGTAATTGGACAAGAGCACCAAAATAGGACATCCTATGGTCTAATGCTATAGTCGATGTTGGGTGCTCCTATCCTATAGGTAAAAGACTTGGGGGGATAATATTGGCCTAGGAAATATTACTTGGCTGAGGTGGAATGACCATCTGAAAAGCTCAGGATGACTGGGAATAAGAAAAAAGGTGTCTACAAGGGTCATGAGAGCATGCAATAAAGACCTATGGGTTGGGTGTCACAATCCACACTCAAGCTATCAATTTTTAAATTTTATATGACTAAACCTTGATATGTAACTATATACACTAGTTTGGATGCTTGTATAGCTTTTCTAAGGTGTATTTCAGATTTTGAGCTAATTACTTGGTCATTAAGATTAATTGTCTTAAGGCAATGACTTGGTATAGTTGAGGATAGTCCTATGAGATATGGTGTCTAAATTGATTTGTTTTGAAAATTTGATCATGTTAATAAATTGAATACTTTTCTTACAAACATTCTTTACTTTTTAGTCCAACTAAGTATTGGTGTGATCAAAAAGCCCTTAGAAATAGTCATTATGATAAGATAAGTAACCTATATAGGTGTTTGTTAAGAAGTTTGTAAATTGAGTTTTAATCAAGTTAAGACACCTAGAGTGATAGGTTGCTTTTATAGGGAAAATTTATACTTGAGCCTTTTAAGAGTGTTTAGAACATTATAAAATAGGTCTAGTCAAAATGTAAAGAAACATATAGAAAATAGAATTGAATATTATAGAGATAAGAGTGAGTGGAAAATATTCTCTACAAGTGAATTATTTTGGTTGCCTTATAGGTGACATTAGGTCGACTACCTATCCTTATATTTCCCTCAATTTTTGCAAGAGAAGGTATATATGTATATATAGACAGTGCAAGTAGGTTGAGGTCAGCAAAGGGTGATATAGTCTTGTTCACACTCAATATTCATTTTAGGGGGACTTTCCTAATGAAAGATGTTATAGTCTTATAGAGTTTACATGTCACTCAAGTGATTAAAGTGCACGTATATAGATAGGTCCTCTCTCCCTACTAGATATAGTAGGTCTTTGGCCCCCCTAAGTAGGTGGTGGTAACAAACTACTCAACCCCATATATCTATATGGGGTTGAGGTCCCCTATTTTTATGTGGTCTCAAGGCCTATGACATATAAATATAGGCTATAGTTTATAGTAGATGATCTCATACAAAACCAATAATATCTAATGGATGCTTTCCCAACAAACCAATGGAATCGACTAGGTATAATGGGATCAAGAGGTTATGCCATCTAAGTTTATAACTCCACAGATAGAGATGAAATTATTATGCTCAATTGGAATTGATGGGAATTGAATTTCTATCTATGACCATTTTGGATATTGATCATAGATATTGAACCAATATATGTGATTAGGATAACAAGGAATCAAGTGGCTGGCTATGAGGCTAATATTTAAAAGAAATTAGTGGTGTGCATATTAATGAAGAAATTATATGCTCGATTGGGAAATTGATAGAAAGATATTATACCAAAAAAATTTCATCAAATCAATTATATATATATATATATATAGATACACACACACACACACACACACACACACACACACACACACACACACACACACACACACACACACACACACACACACACACACACACACACACACACACACACACACCTAATCCTACTGATTGGGATTGACCCGCTATGGGAACAACATATAATGGGATATCAAGAAAATGTTTAACTCACTATTTTGGTTATTGAAAACATAAATTTAAAGTCAAAATAAAAGTAAAAAAGTTGAGATGGAGGATGAGTTTCTAACACTATGCCAATCTATGTTAATACATCAAACAATAAAAATTACAACAAAATTATATTAGGTATTTTATATTTTCTTACACAAAATCTACCAATGATGTCATTAAGGTGTATGAATGTAAATATAGAGTATTTAATATTCACTTGAAAATTTACTTTTGTAATGTATATGGTGTCTTACTAAAAAGGATAGTTGTAGTAGGGGTTGGCCCACTACCTAGTTATGATGTTGAATTCAACGTTTCCTCCTAAAACACAAATATATATATATATATATATATATATATATATATATATATATATATATATATATATATATATATATATATATATAATTCAATTTAAATGTGTAAATTAATTTTTACCCTTTTAATTTGAAAATATAACTTAAAAATTTAACATTAAATTTATATAAAAGATACCTGTATGTGTGTAAAGACTCCCAATGTATCCAAACCAAATGTGTGTACCAATAACTCATCAATCAAGACCATATCCTCTAAGTCCCTTATAACACCACCATCATCATCTAAAGGTCTAGTGTATATAGAACCACAACATCTACATGGGTGGGGTTGGGTATGACCATTAGATAGAGTATCTCAAGCATCTATCTTTAAAATTCTACTCATATGATGAATGAGTGTATCGATAACCACACTAAGTGCATGCAAAGTGCATATCTCCATAACCTCCTTCACCACACATGGAATCTCTGGATGAAGTGGATTTTGGGTAGGGATCTTTGTAGCTTGATTAAGAGCATGATCTGCACCTAGTCGATTCTACATGGATCCTTTACCTTAGCTCTAAAACTCACCATAGTTAAAGTAGTTTAGAATTTCATTGAGGACAAAATCAAAATATACTTTCTTCAAAAATTACAAAGGGACCTCATGGTTATGATAAGGGGGATAGTCAAACACTATCCACCATCACTCCCAAAAATTATCTTTAATCAAATTGTGTTGGCATCGGTGGATTGAGAAATGTTTAGTTGTTATGGGAAATGGGGCATTAGTGGTTGGGTCATTAAATAAGGTACATATTTGATCTGTTGTTATAACTTTCTTCTTCACCTTAGATTCTAATAATTTATCATCATAGTAAGCCCTAAAACTATCCAAATATGATCTCCATATATTAATTTGACTCATTATCAAGTCCACTTGACCTAATATTAACTCTAGGGTATTGGCCAAATAAGTGCGGTGGGTGGTCATGGAAGTGGGCTCCCTTATTATCCTAATTATCTGCTCAATTTCAAATTTTTTCTCCACTAAGTGAGTAACTATATCTTCTTGACTTCCTGAGGGATCTATTGGAACTATAAGAGGGTTAGTCAGAGGGTTAGGAGGGTTAGACGGAGGGTTGGGAAAAGGATAAGGTAGAGGGTTAGGTGGAGCATGCCGACTTGATGGAAAACAATTATAAATCAAATTATGCAATTTACATTCAAAAAAATTCAAAAAATAGACAAAACCTATCTCTTCTTCATGGTGGCATCATCGATCTCATGAATACGTGAGCAAAATCAATGATTTACACATGAGATAGATGGAAAAATGTGAGCTAGACTGCAAAAGGAAGATCTACAAGGCAAAACTTGACCATAAAGAAACAAAACGTGAATGGGAAGTAGAATAGAATGAGATAAATCATGGGTTATTTTGTTTTGTAGTTTATATAATGCGTACACATTATGTTTATATATAGAAACATATACACATTGTTATAATGCATACACATTTCTATATATAAACATAACATGTATTCATTATTGTTATAATGCATAAGAATTATGGCTTAGGTATTCTAAGCCATAACACATATGCATTATAACAATAATGCATACATGCTATGTTATAACATGTACATGTAGTTAGGTATATCCATGGAATTATCCCCCAACTCTATGCACATACCCAATTAAAATCTAGAAATTAATGATAATGATGAATTGTATAATGACCAAGTGCAAGTAATTTCAATGCTTCATGAGCACATTTGACCAAACCCTGAAGACATTTATAAAATATTAAAAAATATACTTGAAGCTAAAAATGCAAAAACTCTAGTAGATACATCCCTCTCCTTAAACACATTAAAACTCAATACATCTAATGGTGGCACAGATTATATGTTCCAACCTTTATTCCCTAAAACTACTATTGATACATTTATTACTAACTTACTTTTTTTTTACAACACGAATGTCAGTTTACATGCCTATAACTACTCAAAACATGTTTCCATCCCATATGGTGACTACTCAAATTGCTAATCAAAATCCCATTAGGGATACTCTTCAATCACTCCTTCAATCTATAAATACTTGTAGGATAATGTTAAAAACAATGAATAAAAGGCTTCAAATTCTTCACATGCTATAGATTCATATGATGTGTTGCATAACCCTCTTTCACTTGATATCTCCTTGAACCCTTAAAAACTAGAGTTTTTTCAGCTAATTTCACAGTTTATGATGGTAAGCATGATCCTGAACAATGACTTTAAACCTTCTATGTGGCATGCCTTGATTATGCTTTAAATGATAAAATTTTGACCAAATTATTTCCAAGGAGTCTCATGGACTATGGTTTGAGGTGGTCTTATGACTTACCTCTCCAATTAGTGAAATTATTCAAACCTCTTACAGGTCAATGTTTTTATCACACCTTTATATTATAATTATCAAAAAGGTTTCCTATGATCAAATTGAAAAGATCAAATAAGGAACCAATGAATCAGTCAATGAATATGTCTTTAGATATAAGACAATTCTAGCCAAAATGACTAATCCTATGGAATACAAAGAGTTGTAAGACATCTTTAGGCAAAGTTTTCTTGCTCCTTTACTTGAGTCCACTGTTTCCAAAAAGTTTCAATCTTTCAATGAATTATGACATGTTTTACGAAACTGTGAAATGAATTTTATGTCATTGAATAAGCTCAAGTATGTAGAAAACACACCAGTTGTATATATATATATATATATATATATATATATATAGTACAAAATTTATAATCAAACCAAGTTATAAAAAAAAACCTTTAAACCTAAAACATAAACAACCACCCTAGTTAACACAATTGTAAAATAGCCTAATTGGCTTGTTCTATCTAATGTACCAAGGAGACAATTTTTAGGTTTACCTTAGCCTCCTGCTTCATTAATCCCATGGTTGCTAGAGTGTCATCTTATATCTCTCCCTCCTCATATAGAGGTTGATGTAAATAGACCCCTAACCAATGTATATGATGAAAATAATTATTATGACTATCTCTAAATCCTTGGGCATTCTAAGAACATATGTTTTACCTTGAATAATAATATCCAAGACCTCATCGATGCCCACTAGATTAAATTTGATAATCCTCTAAAAAAATCTGGTTCACAACCTAGTGATCACCATAAATAGAAAATATTTAATAATCCTTTGAAAGACCATTCTAAGAAGGAACTAGAAGTTCAAATGGAATATAATGTAAATACTCTTCTATTGTATTATGGACATCCACTAGATGGGATCATTGGTACTTACATGTGACATATACCTCTTATGGTTCAAAAACCTACCATTTCCTTTGATGACATTGAAATTATGGATGATGACTCTAATCATCATTTAATATTCATTGAGAATACTTTGATAAACATCCCATCTGTAATGTTATGACTAATAATGGTTAAAATAAATATGTTTGCATGATGACATTACTTACACACTTGGGTTATACTTGTTATGATTTGAACCATCTACTAGATCAGTTAGAGCATTAGATGCAACCTCCTAGAAGGTTATTAACAAGATTTTTCTACCTTTACAAGTTGATCCAACACATGTGGATACTACTTTATCCATTATACTTTATATTGTTATATTTGACATGTTGTTGGGATGACCTTGGATACACACTCTTTTAGTGGTAAATTTTATAGTACATGGGTGTATTAAGTACATTCATGCCAATTGGGTAATTATAGTTTATGGAATTCCATATGTGTATCCTCTTGAACAAGATAAATTCATACCTAGGTAGTTAGTTATCAATACTATTAAGGGTAATTCATCGCAAAAGTAATCCCATTTACTAAGTGTCCATTATTTGAGAGACCTTTATATCATAGACAAACAGTGGGTTCTATGGAATCCTCATTTTCTATGCACCATATTCATATATCTAAATCACCTAAACATGTTCCTACTATTGGTATTACAAAAAAGCCATAGAGTAGATAGAGATGGGTTCCAACAACCCATATTTCTTCTATCAGTACTTTATGATCCTAGAGTCCTATTATACATATTATGAGTATCAAAAATATTATAATGACATGTATTTCACCTATACATGCTCCTTGGAAGTATCTCCAAGTTTTTGCACTAGGTTATAAGTGGGGAGATACCTATGATCACCATTTGTATGAGTTCATAGGATGATCTTGTCTCTTTCAAAAACACTACAAAAATAAAAAACATTCAAAAACCTAAAAACACTTTCAGCACCTACATTTTTTATTAGCTCCTTAGCATTTATGTGTTAGTTCATGTTTACGACTATCATAGCATTTATGCTTACATATATAGATGCATGATACACTTATGGGTGTTGGGATTTCCCTTTACTCATGTACTAGGATGTTGGGGGAATCCATGTTCTATGAGATTGATATACACATGTTATATGATTCAATGATCACTCTACACTATCATGTTTGAGCTTGTATATATATACTAATGCATGCTTATTATCAATGGTTATACATTACATAGGGTACTTCATATGATGTGTACTTGAAATTTTTTGATAACACATTTTATACATGGACCACTATGATATGGATTTATTGGTTTCTTATGGTTTTCCTTTCTATACTTCCTTGAGTGTATTGCCTTACTATTATCTTACTTGTTTCATAATTTGAATATTCTCCACAGTATGCATCTCCTATGCCTATGTTTTCCTTCTTGGAAATTTGAATATGTAATTTATTATTATATGGAAATTTTAATATGTAATTTCTTTCTTTGTGGACATTAGACTTCATGTCTATTAGATTTTGTGGCATTTGAAAAATGCCCCTTATTTGTGGTCTCCTTGGACCATTACCTTTTCACTTGATTTTAAGTGATCTTGTGTGTGTTATTTTTTGCTTGTTGAGTTTGTATTATTTTTATTATATGTAAAAGTGGGTTTTTGAGGGACCCTACCCATAAAAAATTACCACCTCAATGGATAGTAACATAGATCCAAAGATCAACAAACATAGAAAGAACATACAATTTCACTAGAGAGTCACAATAAAGATACAAAACAAAAAAATTGATTCACAACTTTCATTACAAAATGAAAATATTTAGAAATGACTTTTCTTTCATTTGTCATAAGCTATAGTTCATTATTATGTCATTATTTTAAAATTTATTCAAACCACTTACCAAATTTTCCTTTTCAAGCATGGTTGCCACTCCTTTAAGCTTTTTCTTGGGAATAGGGTAATTCTCACTTATGTTAGCATTGTTAAAAAACATTGATAAACATTCCATGCTCTACATTGCATTATTCATTGTTACTTTATTGAAGTTGACCATAAGATTAAGTTTTTCTTTGAATTCTATATTCTCTTATTCTAGCCTATAAATTTTGTCATTCATAATCTCAATCTGAGAAGCCATTTCAACTTCCCTCTCCCAAGTGTAATACAAGCCATATTTTTTACTAAAAATTTTAACCTCCTATTTCAATCTTGAATAATACTTCATGAACGAGTGCAAAAATTCCTTGTGAAGATTTACCTCATCCTCCAAAATGTCCATTTTATTTTGATTTTTAGCAATATCTTTCAAAAAATTCAAATCAAATTTTACCTAAACCTTTGGATGAGGATCCCATGTTTTTAATTCTACATGATCATCCTTCTCTTTACTACCTATAGGATTCAAATTTATTCCTTCCTTGATTTTAGGTATGTTAGTGTCAAAATGGATAATTTGTTCCTCAACCTATTCCACCTCACTATGAGTATTCTTCTTAATGGCAACATCCTTGTTTATCTCTTCAAGATTAATTTGATCATTTGAATCATATAACATGTGTTTACTAAAATACACCTCTTTCTTTTTTTCTACCCTATAATTATCTTCATTCTTCTTTGGTTTAGGTTTGAACCTAATCCTTAGCAACCATTTCAATGACATTGATCTTGATATTTTTTATTTTAGCAATCAAGTACTGTGGAGAAGGGTTTTGATCTTGGAAAAACTTATATATAAGGAAAATTACAACATGGTGAAAAGGCTCTGATTTCTTACACATTTAGATTTCCTTGACTGAATGCTCTAGGGAATGTGAGAAATAAAATAGAATATTCAAAGGAATTTTATGCCTCATATAATTGAGGAAAGGGAGATGATAATAATGAATGACTTTGTATCTACCATCCAAAGTTACATCCTTGATTATTTGCTCTACCACATAATCAAATATAATAAGGAAGTCTTATCTTTTGAATATATCTTGAAACACCATCAGCACTTCATCCCCAATAATAAATATTTCATTTTCCTACTCAAGATTTGTAGTCAACTTGATCTTATTATTTTATTTGATTTGAAGTCTAGTAACCCTAGAAATAAATTCCTCTATGATTTCAACAGAGATGTTAATGATTTTTACCACCTAATCAACCTAGTTTTTTACAAGTTACTTGGAAAGATATATATTATATCCACATATGTGATAGATGGAAAATTTTAACCCCTATGTATGCAAAATTTTCCATACCTTTGTATTATTTCTAATGTGATCCACATTCAATGGATCCATATTGTTCAAATCTCCTCCTGTGGCTAAATACATGTTTGTTGCCTTACCAAAATCCACACTTGGAATACTTTTAAACATAATGCATTCTCTTTTATCAATATCATTTACATAATTATAGAGTTTTCTTATGGTATAATTATGAATAAAATAATAGAATCAGAGGTTATGATTATGAGTGTCATAATAACTCAGCATATTTAAAACACACATAACAAAGCTTATTCCTACATGCCAATGCTTATTTAAGATCTGACCCCTACATAAGATTAATCATTTTTTATTTTATTATAATATCATTTATATTATTTAGATTAATCTCCATTATATGTCATACTTTGAATTCCTTTAGTTCAACCCCTATATTAACAAATGAATCAGTTATCATATTACCCTATCTATACGTGTTCTAGAAGATGACTTTTTCAAACCCTTTACTTATATGAATAATTCCATCAATTATATGTGATATAGATCATATAACCAAATTATTATTATTAAGGTAGATAATAATATTGAGAGAATCTATCTCAATACAAATGAATTTACAACCCAACTTAATAGCCACTTATATCCCCCATAAGGCCACTAAAGCTTCAAAGAAATGATTAGCTTGGAAGCCCATGCTTCCTTCATAAGCTAAGATAAGATACACATGATGGTCTAAATAACCACTCCAACTCCTAAAAGCCTAGGATTTCCTTTAGAGGATCTATCAAAATTGAGTTCTACCCAACTTGGTTGAGGATTCATCCATCTTATCAATTTTATCAAGGCTATCTTGGGGTCCACCAAAGGAATGTTCTCAAGGTTAAGCTTCCAATATTTAGTAATGATTTCCTAAAATGGAAAGAAAGAAAACCTTTCTCCCCACCTTATACTTTTTAAATTTTCATATAAGATGGAAAATATTTTGTTAGATATTCTGATGAATGAGCTATGCTTGTTCTTGAATATTCTATTGTTAAGTTCCTTATAAATTCCCCATAACAAATGAGGGAAAACATCTAGATGTTGCCATGATCTTTATCATGCATCCTATGCCTATATGTTATCACATCTACCTAAATATGTTTCCTTATATATGATACATGTTACATTTGTAAATTTATAGTTATCTTACCCTTTTGGGGTGAGTTAACTTCTAAGTATTATTTTTTCCTCACCTCAAGGGGGTATATTAGTGGGGGCATGCTTGGGAAGTATGTTATCCACACTTTGTAAAATTTTAAGATATTAATGGGGGAATGTCATAAGGACATGGATTCCACACATCAAAATTTTCTATATTATATTGGGGGCATGCTTTAGAAGCATATTCTCCACATTTATTTAGTATTTGGTACTTATACTAGTTTTCATATTCAATAGTGGCATGTCATATGGACATGGTTTCCACACATTCATAGTTTTTAGATTACAGTGGGGGAATCATGTTCTCCACATCCATTTAATATGGTACTTATAATTCATAGATTTAGTAATATATGCTTTGGAATCATGTTCCCCACACCTACTTAATATTCAACATCTCTTGTTTATAGTCAAGGAATGTTTTCTAAAAATGCCCTTGACATTGGTACTTATATCTATTTCATATTTATACATATATGGTGGATTCATTCTTTGAAATCATGTCATCCATAGTTACATAGTTTTCTAAATTGGCCAAAGCACATGGTTATATGATTTGGATACACATCTGTGGCATAATTTTATACATGGTACCATTTTTATACATAGTTTCAACAAGAGACATATCTAAGGTGTATATGATATGCAACATGTACCTACTATTTCAAAATCTAAATCAATCTCAGATTCTAAAACTATTTCATGTATTGATACCCCATGGACTTTTATGGACTTTATCGAACCAATCCACTGTAATAGTTGGTTCACCTTTGGTATGGTTGGGGTGATTAAATCAATAAATATTTAAAAGTTTTTAGTTTAGAATTGATCATCCAAAATCACTAGGTTATAAGTATCATTGGGTTTCATAGTTGAGCTAATCTCAACTTCTAGGTGGAAACTCACTTTTACTCCAAAGTTGGGGACATGGGCCTTCCACCTTTATCTATATATAATTATATATATGCACCTTAAATATTTATCTATATTATCCTAATATTAGTTTTAAATCCTTATAATGATACATATTTTTAAAATATAACTTCCTAATAGGAAAGGCAATTACATTAACACATAGGTGTACTCCCAAACCTTGATCTTTCAATTTTAATCAATTTCAAGTACAACCTAGATTATATGCAATAATTATACAATGTAACATTATCATGGGTTTAGGTTAGTCACTAGAAAATCATTTAAATTTGAATACAACAAAGCATTCAAACTCAACTCAAGAAAAACACTCAAATTCAACTCAAGCAAAAATAAGGTGAGCATACACACCTAGGTACTTATTCCTTTAAAATTAAATGAAAATTTTCATTACTAGATTAAAGGGGGGTAAATATAGATGATATTTTCTTATTATGTAACACCTCAGTCTTGTATAGTTGGAAAATTTATACCCTAATTATATCTATTATTTATACATATGCATTGCTTTCACATGCCTCACATCTACTCTATCTTGTGCCCATTGTATTATCTCTTATTTTTACCAACCTTATATTGATGACACAGACATCTCCCAAATATCAAAATGATTATAATTTAGTTTTCTTACACCTTTTTAAGTTCTAATCCTATATGTTCTCTCCCTCTCTATGGACACTAATGTTTGGGATAGATATTAGCATCAATTTTATTATCCTATCTTGACATAAGTGTCTATGGCCTAAAGTCATCTAATTATCAAATTAAATATATCATAATGGTTAGCCTATGTGATTTAATGTGATTTATCTCTTGATAGGGTTGGTATAAATATGATATCAACCCTCATTCATTCCTTACCTAGTAATCAAACCAAATGAACACTCAAGAAGCACTCAAGTTACCAAAAGCTTTCCTACCATACCCTATTTTAATATCATTTAAATTAATAGCCTAGATACAGGTATAAAGTAAAAAATGAATAGTCATAAGGTCATATTTTCCAATTTACAAGATAGGTCACTATTTTACAAGATTTACACACATCACATGATCTACACATAAACCAACATGTATAGGAGAACTACATGAGTTTGAGGCCCTCTTCTTGAGTATTGGATATGTAGGTAGTACCCTTTAAAAATGGGTTTATTGTAGGTCATAGTGACACCATGTATCCACTAACCAATTTTTCCCCAAGATCACATTAAATATGGACAGCTAAGGTTTTCCCATTTCATTACGAGTGATAGTCCATGACGTAGATTTGAATTCACTAGAGTGAAGGCAAAGCCAAACCCAAAAGCATAGACATGGTTACATCTTATTTTATCAAATATTCCATACAAGAAACTAGATTTGAACTCAGGAACTAGCATTCATGTATTTATCCTAGGTTGATGCAAGTGTCCAGAGAGCCAGAGGCATAGGATCTAAAATCTAACAATTATTCCAAAACTATCTTCCTACCTAGTTTCTATCTGTACCATATCTAGACCTAAATTAACATTAAAAACAAATAATTAATCTCTTTTATGTAATTTATATATCTATTGTAGTTGTATTTTCCATTATTAACTTATCTCAATTTTATAAATTTAGCATATAGTATATTTTAGTTTAACATATTAATTGGCATAGTGTAAATCTGATATTCCCTATTATGCCTTGTAATTTCTATATCCTTAACCCTATCTATGAAATTAAGGATTATAAAATTTATATAGGGTCAAAAAACTAGTACTAGTCCCATATATTTACACCATAGGTTGAAGAAAATATGCCCCTTTTATAAAGCTCTTTGGAGAGAGTAGTTACTTATGTTGAATTATTGAATAATTGAGAGTGATCAAGTCTAAAATTTGGTATTTAAATAATCAATCCAATGAGTTATAATTATGTGTTACTCTAAATATTATTAATGATAAAAATTATTCAATGTATTAGTCCTTAAAAATAGGGACCAATAATGGGTTTGCTAGAAGTGATGTCAAGGATTGAGTGTCACTAGACTCAAATGCGCGTAGGCCTAATAGGTCAAATCACACTATTGTAGATGGATGGATATATATTCTATTTTTTCATGATCAAAATAGAATGAATAATCTTCAATCTCCCATCATGATCACATTTCTCATAGATTTGAATTGGAGTTAATATTTTGCATTGGAATTTCTAATTTTGAATTTTTAAACATGCACATGAATGAGTATCATGCCCCTTGAACACTTTGAGAATTAAAAATTTAGTATTTAGATATCTAAATTTTTTAATTTTATATATTAATAATATTTATCATACATGGGTATAATTCCCATAGAATGTGTGCCAATGATATAGAATTATATGCATGTATACAATTTTTTTTGTGTTCACAACCTATAACTATATTCTCGTAGTTGAACTGCATATGCCCATGCTTATGCATTTAAAAAAAGTGAGTGAATTTGCATGTCATATCAATATATGATATATATCAATGTGATAATATATTTTATGTGTTTTCCTTTTAAATTACTTTTAATCTTTAAAACACATATGCTCTATTGTAGAGTCTAATTTTGAATTATTTGAATCTTCATATTCTATCTTTGATATAATTTTGAGTTTACTCATATGTCTTGTGATCCTAGTGCATATGATTTTATAATAAATGTGTAAAAAATATATAGTGTGAAGATATTTTCAACTATTTTAAATCAGAATAGTTTTTTGAGATGTATTTTGTAACAAACTTGATGGATGCCCCCTGTTTCCATGGGAGGCATGAGAGAATTGAGTGCGTTGTATCAAAATATAAATTTGTATATTTTGTAACATATTTTAATGAAATATAATTTGGATTTATTATTTTAAATTAAAAATTTGATCACTATATTATGGAAATTATTATATTTGAAATTTTTTCAAAAATTTGAAGAATTTTGATGACTATATTTTGATCACATGGTCTTGGGTGTATTGTGAATCTAGTATAATTTTGTATGACATGTATATGATGTTTTACTTGGATAAGTGACGTGACTTATATACTTGTGATTTAAATTGACCTTATAGGGTGATGGTGGGATAACCCATATTACATAGGATCACTTGTGCATAATAGGACATGTTTAGGGTGACTATTATGTTAAGATAAATAAAAAACCTTGATTTATCCCTAAATCTCATACAAGAGAAACTATGAAACAAATTAATCAAACATTCTAAAGATAAATATAAACATGCACATAATAAAAGATATTATATTTAACATGGTTCACCCAAGATGGCTACATCTACCAAACTTGTATAGTATATTATTTCTAACAATATAAAGTAGAAACAAAATCCTATAACAAACCCTATGACACCTCTCTACCTTTTTGCCTCCTCTCTGTGTATAGTATTTCATTATTTTTCACAATAATACATTTCAAACATATATAAATACATTTTAAGGTAAAAACCACTTAAACATAACCTATACCATCAGATCTAGAAACCTTTAATCAATGGTGAAATTACAATTTAACAAGGCAATTTTAATAAAAAAATTATGTGGGACATGTGGCCCCCAGATCCCCCATTGGGGGGATCATCCTCCTAGACCCCAAAAGGGGGGTTAACCCATTGTAACCCCCCATGTCATCAGAGCTTCAAAGAATGGGATCCAAACTTGGCTCAAATAAACTCAAAATTTTAACCTTTGATCCTGAAAGACAATCAGGCTCCACACCTAACATGTTATGCCCTTGGTGAGGTTATTGTATTTTTATCTGAGATTATGTTGGTGAATGTTTCACACTTTTAGAATTTTATGCCTTACTATCATCATTTATTGTAGTTTATGTTGATGGGGTTTGTATTTCATACATGATTCTTAGATTTTGTTGTGACATTGAGGATCAACATTTGAGATACTCTTAGTGTCACCCCATGTTATCCCACTTGTATAATGACTTTCATAGGTTTGCTTGAGAATTGTTTTGATGAGTACTAGACTTTAGCACACATTTTCATTGTTAGGATTAAGACCACATTAAATGTATCTAGAATATTTTAATAGCACTTAGTTTATTAGATGATAAAAAATATATGAATAAAGATGGGTAGGTAAAACTTGAGTTATGATAAATATGATGATGGAGTGGTGTCTCATACTTGATCAATTATTTTTAAGTATATGTGTCTAAACACTATAGGGGTTATAGAGTATAGTAGGAGGATATAGTGGAGATAAGTCACATTCATATGAGCTATTGAACATATGATTGATAAAATGAGGGATAAAAGTGATTATAGTATTAGCACATTACTAAATATATTGGCATCCCACAAGATGTGTGCCTAAAACCATAAGTATAGAGAATATATTTGATGGATCCACTATGAGAGGGAGATATAGGTCAACTTAGTATTGCATAATTGACACCCATCCCATTGGTATATGTTAATCTAGTGATTTAGACATTATATGCAGATGAAAATAGTTGAAGACCTTCCTATGTATGAAGGTCTTCAACCCACAAGAGGATAGTTTTGTTCCCAGTTTTAGTAGATGATGTTTCTACAATCAAATGAAGTGAAGATGCATTTGGTGAAGATGTAGGGGGTGTCTCAATGAATATACATCATGATCCTTTTATGTGTATGTATATGTGTATTTATATTTTCAATATATTTTTATTGACTTTGATAACATTATTATTGATTTCATATATTTATTTACTTTTTAAAGGATGCTGAGTTGTGGTAGGTCGTCATAGAGACACCTCTATAGGTTCTTACATTACATATTCCTAGTGAGGTAGTTTTTTATGGATAATTAGATTGTTCTAGTGATATTTCATGTAAGTATTCCCATTTATTTTATTGTGCAACAACAACTACAACTTATGTTTTAATAGTATCATATTGTGATGATGTGATAGCTGAGAGAAATGTAATTATTATTGAACATGACCAATTGAGGGAAGATATTACTAGACTTCAGATGCCCCCTCATTATTAATTAAAAAATTTCAGCCAAAATGTTATTGGAAGCACAATCAATAAGGGGGGGGGGGGGTGAATCAGTGAGATCTTAAAATAATCATTCAATCCTCATTAATATTTCATTGAGTAATCATTATATAAGCAATGATAAACCATCAAAGTAACATAAAAACCATACATGAGCATACAACACAAAAACACTAGATGTAGGTGGGAAACCCTCAAGAGGAATAAAAACCATTGAAACATATCTTGGATAAATTTTCATATAAGACCATTAATCAACTTTAGTTTAGCACCAACCCAATAAGGAGAACCAACAC
>JARHVA010001850.1:2307500-2405000 GCA_037957365.1 Torreya grandis | reverse complement strand
CAACAACTCTTATAAACTAAGTAGCTATCCACTTCTTTATCTCTTGTCTATCTGATGGAATCTATCCTTTGATGACTTTTAAATGATGATCATACTTGTCCACCATGTCCATTAGTTATATCTACAATCAAGGATATTTTTATAAGGGATCAATCTAATCCTTCATGCTCCTTAATCTAGCATGGAACATACCTCATCATAATAACACATTCATGCACCTGTGTTCTACAAAATTAGATCTCTATGATAGTATCAATTTCACATTTTAAAAACTAAGACATTCAATATATTAATATTTTCTTAATGACATTGATATCACTCTCTATTTGAACATATATTTTTAATATTAAGGACCAAATGACAATCCTATCAGTCATCTTCAATAGAGAAGGACCACATAGCATAATCATGTTCCCCCTATGCTCATTCTCAATCTTCCAAAGAAAACTCACCTTACAGACCATCACCAACATAGATCAAGTACTTTGGTACCAATACAAAAACTCAACATAGATCAAGCTATTCTATAACTAGATATCAAAAACTTACCTCTCAAGATGTCTCCATACCTTCTTTACCTACAATACCTATCAAATCTCAACAAACATCCACCTTGATTCCACTTATAGATGAATGTCTCCATGAAACCTAATAGAGTTACCACTTCCATAGGTAATTATAACATCACAAATTTAGGAGATTCTTAGATCTCTATACTCTCACAAGATTGGGTGTTCTTAAATGTCCTTCTAGGATTGATTATCAACTTAGGCTTTACCTTTGACTTAGATTCTACATAATCCCTTTGAGCTGGCAAGGAATACTCTTGACATTCTTCCAAATTTGACTTATTTTATATATTATAACATAACCCACCTTGGTTTATGAATTGATCATCACTCACCTTATCATCCTTATTCTTAGTCAACTCTGCTAGTACCATCATTCTTTGTAAACCATCATTACAAACATGATAAACATTGTCATCATCATAAATCAATCTTGTGATTCTTAGGATCACCTTTAGTTTTTTAGGCCTATCTCAAAGTAATAGGATCTAATACAAAATGTCAAAAGCATAATCATTGAGATGGGGGTGAATCAATGTGATATTAAAATAATCATTCAATCATCAATAATCTTTCATTGAATAATCATTATATAAGCAATGTCAAACCATTAAATCAACATAAAAACCATACATGAGCATACAACATAAAAACACTAAATGTAAGTGGAAAAAACTCATGGGGAATAAAACCAACTAAAACACATCTTGGAAAACTTTTCCTATAATACCATGAATCAAATTTATTTTATCACCAACCTAATAAGGAGCACCAACCCCTAAATTTATCAAGCACCAACTTGACTTTAGTAAGCACCAACTTGCTAGGAGGCTACAACCCCCTTGTTAATCAAGCACCCACTCAATAAACACTTTGAAACTATCCAAATTTCTCTTTTTTCCCTATCATAATTGATTATGGTATTATTTTTCTATATCACACTCAAACATGCCTCTCACACAAGCAAAAATTGTCCTTTACCTTCTTTGCTTAATTAGCCCTTATATGGAATTAAACTGGCATGAAATACTCATGAAACCCTCTAGATGTCTATGACTTATGCATATGATTTATTTTATATGTTTCACCACCTATGTAATCTCACACAATCCTCTTTTTCTTTGCTTTAATTCTACACACACTCAACTAGCCAATTAGGCCTATTAGGCCTTATTCTTATACCAATCACTAGTTAACTATTTGTTCCCTTTCATTATATATCATAGACAGTCATCACATTAATATGTGGTATGGATTGATAGACATCCTTACTTATCTACTCTTCCCCTCATAATAGTTAGATATTATATTCATTCACTTAATTGCACCTTATACCCAAATAGGCCTAACTAGCCTTTTATTACTACAAGTTACTTGTTTTGCTCTCACATACCTTGAATGGACATAAAATATTTAATAATTATATTACCATTTAAATATGTATTATAATATTTTTTAGACATTAATTAACTAATTAATTATTTTGGCTATAGCTTAACATGTTGTATTCCTTCTTTAGGTTTGATGGAGACCTAATCTCATTAGGCCTACTTAGCATACGTTACCCTTTGATCTTATTAGAGAACATTAAAACAATTAAAATGGTAGGAACACATAATATTAAACTTTAGTAGACCCATAATAATCTCATAACGTCTTCATTACTCCTTTCAACTCAAACTACTACTTGGAGCACACCATTAATACTATTCATACTAGGCATGTGCACACTTAGAAAGATTATCATGAATAAATGAAGAATAAACACAAATATTCTAAGAAAAAATGGAAAAAAACATACATACATAATAATCATGAAATTATGGTCATCACCATGTGCATTATGCCTCACAAATCAAAGCAAAAGTAGTCAAACCCTTCTCTACAAGTAGTCCACTCAAAACTCCCAATAAGCTTTAAAACATAGTTCTGAAGGATTAGGATTCTATAAATTTTAATGGAAATTTTCAAAAATACATTTTAATTTATAATATATCATGTAATTTCTATAAAAACACCACATTATTGGTAAATCTCTACTCATGACATAATGGTTTAGGAACAACTCTCCACTCGGCTTACTCAAGTCTGCCAATACACCTTAGAAACTAATCATGCATTCTTGGACCTCCAACACTTGAAATTACACTTAAAATGAATAATAAATAATAAAAATTATCAAATTATATATTTATAACATAATAATATTATTTAATCACTTAAAAACTAGGCATAATTACTCAAGAACACTAATTTCACTAACACACAAAAATCTGTAAGAATCCTTACAAACATAGTCTTGATGAATGTTTTTTTCATTTCCTATAAGGACACTTACAATATTTTTTATGAAAATTAATAGTTAATATGTGACATATATAACATCCTAAAATATATATATCATAATTCTTAGTGGAAACTATTGGTCTTGCAGACCAATTTTTTGACCTTCTCTTTCACAATTCTTGCTCAGCCAGATAAGCCATTTTGGCTTCAATGATCCAACCTATTTCATTGAATTCAAAGATTTTTAAAATAATTTATAGGTAACTAAAGTATTTAAAAACATAAAATATTATTTTTATGCTTAAAAAAAGGGTAGATACCTTCCAACTCATCACTCCCACTTATCGAGATCTGCCAATTTCCCTAAAAGACTAGTCATGATGACTTTACATTCCAACACTTGTGTAGACATAAAAAAGGAATATTGATGAATTAAAATTATATTTATATATATTAATAACATATCCAAAAATATAAAAACTAATGTATAATGTAAAATATTTGACATAAATATCAATCTTTGAACCTCTCTATACATAGATCTCACTGAGCAAGACAAGTCAACTTTGAGACCACATTTTTTATATTTATAAGGATATAAAAAACTTATATTCAACATTAAAAGTATTAATATTATTAAAATTATATCCATGTACCTATATTCATCCCTAATCCATGATATCACATCCCTAAACTCATTCTCATTTCTACGTGGTTTTTCTCACTATCTGCACCATTAGGTTTTTAGTGATAGGTAATCTCAAATGACTAGTTTATATTAATTTATGACTATAAAATATAAAAAAACCAAAATTAAAATTAAATACAAATCTCACACTTTGACCTCCATCTATTTTCATACCTTGACTTAATCAACTTTGTCTCCTATACCAAATTTTTGAGAAATAAGCACTTTTCTGTAGGGTCGACTCACTCACCCAACAAACCAATCATACCTATAGGTTAATAAGAAGTATAATACATGATACAATCAATAAAATATGTCATACAATCCATTATAATCCATTTACATCAATATCTTCCATATCGGGTCACAATGAGGGTTTTCGACATGTTTGCATTCTTAACATTTGTTCATAAAGGTCTGCCCATGAAACCAAATCCTAATTCTTTAAAATAATTTATATGACCCTTTTACATCTCTTCTCAAGATATAATATTTCCATGAAATAGTCACATGTGCCAACAAGCATCAAAAAGTGTCTCTCAAGACCTAAAACCTTTACTATACATATTCTAGAGACCTCAAAACAACATTTCAAGCTTTCCTATTCAAACCAAAACCTCATATATCATGAACAAAATTAAAAAAAATTAAAAACCTTTATTCATAATCACATTTTAAATATTTCCTTATAAATTTTATCTCACACCTCAATAGGCCATTATCTCTCTCTTTGGTCTCTAGGCTTTTGACCTACAAGTCACATTAGGCCTTGAAACTAACCTTCTTGCCATTTTCCATGCACTATCCACCAAAATATAATGCTCAAGAAACTTCTTAAATTCTCTAAAAATACTTTTAATCCTTCATATGTCTGGACAACATATCATGACCCCTCATTAGGTTAGGCAAAGTATATAACTAGTCTAGTTACATGCTAGGTCTGTAGGTTCTACCCCTATAGACTCACCTTAAAGTTTAACTAAGTGATAAAATGCTTCATATACATTATCAAGTCTCAAACATCCTCTTATGCCTCTATGTACCCATATCACTAGACCACCATGATCCTTCATGCACAAGACTAGACATGATATGTATAAGCCATATCAAGTTTCTTTCTCTTGACATCTTCCAACCATTAATAGGATTATAAAGTCATATTTCTCAAAAAATGGATTTCATATCTTCATAATAACCATGAAAACACTCATTTTCTTATTTTCATCACTGCACTCTTCCAAGTTACCATGATCACCCCTTATCACAAGATCTCTTCATGCCATCCTTCACTAAGCACCTCATGACATCATCATCTTTGACATAAATCAACTTAAAATCAATTACCATACATAATATTCTCATGATATCAATAAAAATACTCTATTGACATTAATGACAACACCTCAACAAATGTGTTTAAGGATTATGTTCATTTGTAACTTGAGCGCACTGCACTACGACCTTGAGTAGTCATTTATGAGGATCATGAGTGGAGGAATTGATTAAAAACATGATCATGAATAATTGATAGTGGATTATATTATTAAAATAATTACTTATTAATAGATTGTGGTGTATATGTGCAATGATATGATCCAATTATAGAGTGACATTGTGTTATGTTACATTTGAAAAAATGTGATCTATATGGTCTTTGATATATTTTATTATATGTGTTATTTGAAAATATTTGTATTTAATATTTCAAGTTATGTGATGGTATAAGGATTGAAAATTTTGATATATTTTATTATTTTATTTTAAGTGACATGTTAATAGTATTTCACTTTTTATATTTGTAACACATATGTACTTGGTTTAACTACAAACTATCTGATGAGATGACAAACCTCAAGGGAATAATAATGTTGCATAATGTTAAATATGATTTATAGTTTCCTAATTATGTTACATTTGTGACTCCATTCCTAGAGATATTTTTACTTGTATTAATCACTTGTGGCACCTATATTGATACTACTATTTTAAAATTAATTTTTCATATCTATGATATTCATTGCAATTTTTTTCTTTGGTATCCATGTTTATATAATTCAATATGTATGGTTATCATGTAATCATTTGACCTTCCTATTTGATTTATTTATTTTTAATGTTAGCAAAACACCTTTGAAACTAAAACATAAACTATTAATTTCCTTATTCACTATGGAATTCATTTTTAATACACAAGGCTATCCAAAAACTACATTTTCTTATGGAATAAGATGTTGAACAAATAATATTATGATAACTACTTTTGATTCCAAAGTAATTTTAAGAATAGTATTGCTGACATTAGATCCATGTGCATACTATATATATTTCTCATCATATCCCATATTATGGATAAATTATATTATGCATGTGTTTTGTTGTTATGTTTTATTGAAAACCATATGTGTTTTATGTGTGTCATTGAAAAATGCATGAATGAACAAAATCTCTTTTTGAGATACCATTGCTTTCATAGTAGTGATTGAATGAGTTTATTGTGATATCCTATTTTCAAATTTTACAAAATGGAATGATCCATACATCTTATGATTGAAACATATTTTCACACAATGCATAATAATCAATATCCTTATGTCTTATTATATCATGATAGGTGCATAATAACTTGCATTTGGTATTTTTCCAATGATGAGAGGTGTTGACCAAATTTGACTTTTAGGTCAAATTTGGACCCCTATAGGTAAAAAACTTGGTTTTTAAGATGTTTATGGGTATAATTCTTTGTCATAGGCTATACTATAGTCTATTTAATGTTGTATAATGCATTTTTAGCCTTAGTCATGGTCTAATGGGATTATTTATCATTTTGAGTCTTTTAGTGGGTTTTTAAGGGTCATTAATGTAAGTGGCATGGTTATAAAGGTACCAAAGTGTCATATTTTTTATTAAATCATCCAATAACTCAGTTCACTTATCACGGATGTCAGTTACATCAGAATCTTCTAGATTGTTTAATTAAAATTCAAGAAACCAACTAAAAAAGGGAGTATTTGGCACTTGTATAGATCATGGGGAAGTGTGCCACATGGAAAAATATCATGAAAGGAATATTAATCTTCCTAAAACTCACCTAAACATTTTATTTTCTCTATAAGTGCCATTTTAAAGCCAAAATAATTATACTTCTTCTTTGCATTTCTAGACATACAGAAGTGACCATCAAGTTTGTGCTTGGTACGGATAGTTCAGGAGTTTTTAAAGAAAAATATTTTAATAAGTGATATTACACTTAGATAAATTAATTTACATAAAAATAATTCAAGTATTGATCAACTTTGTTTCATGAACCATTCTCATGAAGTTGACTATACTTTTTTGCAAGCTGTTTCATGTACCTTATAGGTTTTGATCCATTTTAGTCAAATCCATATGAACCAGTTGGTAATGTTAACTAAAAATACATTTTATACCTTCTCATATTATCTCCACACTTATTTTAATATTTCATAGTTTTTGGATGAGCAAGTTAGTCTATGTTGTAGGAAAGTTCCACCATGTGTAGTCTTAATCAAAGTTCATCTTGTTTGTAGAATGTTGGTTTCCTATAGAGGTCTCATGTAGATGGGATACGGTTTTACATAGGTATAAAATCCATATATTCACCTCCTTCCATGTTTTGGTTTCATGATATCATGCCTTGGGCATCTTGCAACCTTACCTCTTCTCACAGTCAACATTTTGCTTAATTTCACTTATAGTTACATGTATGAGCTTGTCCATCTTGTTCATGGAGTTATAATCATGGTATATCAGTTGTTTAAGGTCATTAATATTTTAACATATTTCATTTTATTCTTTATAAATAGAAAAGTGTGGTTAAAAGTTCATTCATCACACCAATTAATCATTTTAGAGACCCCTACTTGCTTTATTCTAGATATGTGCAAGCAATTTTCATGTTGGAAAAGATGTTTTGAAACTTGTTTCAAGGTTTTATTGGTGGAAATAATGTACTTGATGGTTTTAAATTAGTTCTATTTTTTTTTAGGCCATTTACCAACATGTTATTGCTCCATTCCACACTCACTATCTACATACAACCAATGCACACCTACAGGGACCTTCTATTGATGTTATATTGAAGGTGAGGGATTGGGAAATGTGTCAATATTTAAATATTGATAATTTGTATTTGAATTATTTATAAAGTCATATGAGATGTTCATAAGGATAAGTACTTCTTATACTATCTAGTCTACTTTATTGCTTGTGTTTGAGAGTGCTCATCTACAGGTGTACTATACCATAAAGCTTTGAAAATTCTTGTTTGGGGATTTGTAACATGAAAGAATATTTATTTTAGGTTATAATATTAAATTAGATCATTTTAAGTCCTTATTTTGGTTCCTAATGGTAGAATTTAAAGTTAAACACCTTGGAGGAGATAAAGACTGAATTCTGGGATCAAATCCCTAAAATGCAAAAATAGAGATCCTAGGGGTTTTTGTAAGCACCCTATGAAATGTTTGTAAATAGTCATAAAGCATAAAAATTTGTGATTTTGATAACCTATATCATGGAGATGAATTGTGACAAGGATGGAGGCTAGGAAGTAAGTGGAGGATATAAGTTTTAGGCTTAAAATATGCCCTCAAAAACATTAAAATATCACATTAACATATATAGGTTTGTAGTTGTAAATCACTTTTGATATCCAAAATTGAAATAAATACACTTCCTTATGTATATAATGGTCTCATATATTGAATAACATTAAAATTTTAATTAATACCATTATCATGATATTGATACATGGTTTTCTAGTTTCATGAGTGTCTACAAGTGTCCCTTCTTAGGGAAAATACACACCTACATAGGGTATACAAATAGTGAGCCAGTTTGGGTGTTTAAGTGTTATTTTAGGAAACTAAAACTCAATTAAATTATAAGGGAATGATAAGTGACCTTATGGAATTAAAAGGATGTCTGTAAGCATCATAACCAAGTTCAAATGAGCTAAATCACACCTACAGGGGTCAGTTAAGTAGGGTGTCTCAATCTAATAGGGAAGGACTCAATTAAGGAGCTTAAAGTGCATATGAAGGGTTAAAAAGAGATTATAATGAAAATATAGGAATTTTATGAGATATTTGGATACTATTATTTACTTAATATGCTTTAAATAATGTAAAATAAATCCATACAAACCTCCTAAAAGCCTTATATGCACCTATAGACTAAGGTGCAGTCTTGAGCATGAATTAAGGGTAAGGAAGTGAGATTTTGTAGGGAGAAGGAGAGAATTAAAATAAAATAAAAATGGTTTATGATTTATCCAAAAAAAAATTATTCAAACTCCATAACCTCTTCTATATGACCACCCACTTTTCCCCTTAACCAAAGGCAACAGTCTGTACAGTCAGCTAGAACTCTTTGATAAATAGGTGAGAATGAAAAATCCAAAGAGGGATAGTGTTTTTTTGGAGAATTAAAATATTAATTATCATTAATTTATGTGAGGATAATTTTTAATGAGCATAGGAGTTTTAATTTATCCCAAAGAGGTCACTCTTAGGTGGATTTGAGAAAAATACAAGAAAGCAGGCTTTTAGAGGTCTTTTTGGGCATTTTGGGATGGCTAAATACCTAAATCAATGAATTAAGATAAAAAATTTGGTAAAAATTATAATTATGACCTTATAAAACTCCAAAATATTCAATTTTACTTGGGGGAGAGGGATATACCTCTCTATTTTGTCTCAGAGGTCAGCCAATCAAGGAAAAATAGGTTTTAGCAAAGCAAGCTAAGGAGGTCAAAATGGGAAAAGGAAATTTATAGGAGGTTTTTGAAACATAAATAAAAATATTTTTATGTGTTTTAAATGAAAATATATGATAATAATCAATAATTTATGATAATATATTTCAAGATGACCAAAATACCCTTTCACATACTCCAACTAGACAAGCTTTTACTAGGCCTAGTTGGTGAATGAGAGAAAAGGATGAATATGAGTGATTGGGATATTTTGTTATGGTTTTTAAATATTTAATTAATAATTAATAATCATTATATAATATTAAAAACATGAGATATCAGTTTAAGTAGCTCAAACTAGCAGGGTGCATGCTAAGCCTATTAGGCCTTGAGGAGACCTAGAGCTAATTGGGAGTCCACCATCACTTATATATTTTATTGAGTGTTATATATAGTGGGATAATTTTTATGAGATGTAAATTATAAATATTTTAAATTGTATCATGCAGATAAACTTACGGGAAATCTACTTTTATCTTAGAAATAGTCCAAGCATGCAAGAATTGTGAAGACAAGCTCATTAGGGTGACTTTAAGTGTTCATATATCCTATGAGAGCTTGCATGGGAAAAAATTGAGTTTTTATGAGTTATTAGGGTCAATTAAAATCATTTTTGTTTCATTTTTTTTCAATTCTAATGTCAGATCATTATGAACAAAGATTAAGACTAAAACTACCTAAAACCCTACTAAACCCTTAGTCAAGACCCGATGGAGAAAAAAAGTTTGGAGATATATAAAACTGAAATAGTTTGACCATGAAAGTTAGTGTAAATTTTAAATGAATCACTTAGGATCCATCCCATACTCTTGATCCGTATGGAATTATATGGACTGGGTGCAAAATAGGGCATTTTTTACCATTTTATGTGTTTTGCAAGTTGTAGAAGAGGTCTAAAGATGAATTAAAGTTTGGGAATAATATATGGACTTAATATAACTCCTTATAGTCATATAATTATTATAAAAACTCCCATGTGTCAAAACCAAATCTCCCATCTTAGCCAATCAAAATTGGCATAGTGAATAAGGGTGAAAAGTGTGAAAACCTCAAGTGGATGTCCTTTTAAGGTACACCTGAGTAGTATAAGGACATGGATGGTCTTAAAAAGTGTCATAAACTCCCTCCCATGTATTTTCATAGAAAATGGATGATAATATTGAGGTCAAGTGTGAGGGTTGACATAAAAGAGGAGTTTTTTAGACTATAAGCAGTGATGGCTTCCTTCCAAGAGTTTATAGATGAGTAGGACTAAAAAAATTCATGGAGAGGAATGTATGAAATCCTTAAATATCATTAAAATAATTATAGCTTCTCATAGTTTTTTAATCTTCAGACAAGTCTAAATCATGAAGGTAGTTTTTTGGGCTAGGACAAAGAGTTTCATGCCACTTTTCATAAGTTTCATGACTTGTATGGACACTTGGGATTCTCAAAATTGCATGATTATTTTCACATATCTTTCTCATGAAAATTTAACCTCTTCTCTCATCTTTATAGGTGTTCAATTGACCTTTGGACTTCTCTTGTCTTGTCCCTCTTCTAAATGCTATAAATATTGACCTTTTGGCTCTTTTGAACAACATGGATGTCTATTTTTTGTAAGCATGGGATCTTATTTAGATCTAAGAAGTATAATTTAAGTAAATAGGAGGAAATTTAATATTGGTGAATCACCTTTGAGTTTCTTATTTTGTCCTCTTACCCCTTTTCATGAAAAGTTGATAGAAAAAAAAGTTTTTAAAAGAGTGCATAAAGGGAACTTGCCCTTCTAGAGATTCATCTTAAAAAATTATTTACCCAAAACAAGTGAGATGTTTCAATTAAGCCACTTAGATGAGGGGAGATATGAATATCCTCAAGGGGTTAAAATCCAAGTGACAATAGTTTTTGTCACACTCAGTAGGACCCTAAGTCCTAGAATATTATCCAAGATTGGTGTTGGTCTTGTTATAGTCATAACTACAAGAACATCTACACTCAGTGCCTGGTTACTCCACTAAGTTTTCAAATATTTGGTTATTGATTATTCCTTAACTTCCATGCCAAAGGTGACCACTAGGTCTACTGCTAAAGGTATACCTTTTGAGTTTGTGCAATTGCTTTTATATTCTATCAAAAGTTTTAGATTTGTGAATACTCATCCTTATTAAAGAGATTTGATGTTTAAGAAGTCCAAGTTACTAATGAGTTCAACCTATAATACCCATAGTCTACATTTTAATATGGCTAAAAAATAAACTTTTTTATCCTTCAATGGATCATCTCCTTTGAATATTTCCCAATATGACCAAATTCCTAGAGCAGCCCTTAAGAGTGTTCCATCTTTTAGTGGAGAAGGTCCTATTACTCCCGTTGAACATATTAAAAACATATAAAACTTTTGAAACATTCATAAAATCACCCAAGATAATTTAGCTAATAGGATATTTCCATTGTCTTTCAAAATGAAGGCTTTAGATTGGTATGGGACTCTATCTCATAATTCTATTACTTTATAGGATAAGCTTGGAGATCTATATTCTAAGAGGTTTGAAGATAAGAGTGATTATCTATCACTAACTAATCAATTGACCAATATCAGGATGGATCCACAAGAGTTTATGCAATATTTTAACACTAGATTTCAAAAAACATGGGATAGGATCCTAGCCCTTGTGAGACCTACTAAAAATTATGCCTTCTTCTACTACCGAAAAGCACTGAATAGTGATGTAGCCATGATGATCCAATCCATGGGTGGGAATACACTACCTTCTACTTATGAGATAAATATTAATGTTGATAATTATCTTGTTTAAATGGGGAAAATTTCTCCTAGACCACCAATGCCATTATTCCCTAATTTGTAACCTCCTAGTCAACTTGTATTACCTACCTTGGCTCCTTTGCCTAATATCCAAGAAAACTCTGCCATTACCCCTACCAATGAGATATATGAAGTCAAGATTTTGCTCCAAAGTGTTATTAATGAATTGGTTTCCCTCAAAAGGCAACAAGCCCAAAATTGTAGGCCATACCAACCCTATAATTAGTTTGGACAAGCAAATAAGCATCCTTTTCATGGTAATGCTCAAAGACAAGGTCAAATAACTCAAGATAGACCTTATCAATGTTAAAATCCTAATTTCCCATCAGCTTCTAAAGATATTTCTTCCTCTCAAAATAACTTTGTTCAATAATAACCATGTTATTCTTTCTATGACCAAAATCAAGACCAACTTGCATATGGCAATGAAATGCATAATCAAGCCATGGCAATGTAAGGTATTCAAACACCTCAAGTTTTCACTTTTGAGGTGCCAATGAAAAATAGAATGAAAATTATAATGGAAAATGGACAAACACAATCTGATTATACTCTTATAAATCATTTTGAATGAGAGTTTTGTGCCATTAATCATTTGGGAAATTCAAGTAATGTGAATGTTAGTGTATCCTCTAACATGAGGTCTATGAAGAGGGTTGTTGAAGAGACATAAAGGGCTAATCAAGGACCTATTTTAAATCTTACATCATCTCCAATGGTGGGTGGGTCTAACTTAGCTCTTAAGGTGTAAGAAAATATTTTTTTTAGAATGTAAGGCCAACTCCTACACATCCACCTTCATAAGCTACAACATAAGGTACTAGTGTTTCTAAAGAGCCTCTTAAGGTGAGAAACCCTTCTATCAATGATGTAGATCAGATGAAGAAGTTAGACATGAATATGTCATTGTAGGATTCATTGACAATACTTGGACAAAAGGATATGCTTCAAAAGTAATTATAAGGACTAGGTAAACAAGTTAGATCATCTAGGACTAAGAATATTATCTTAGTGAATGGAAATTACCCCATTTATGGATAAGTGAATAATATTGATAAGACTCCTCCTTTTTATCTATCCTTGATCATTGGTGATTAATTAGTTCATCATTAAATTATATATAGTGGGCTAGTATTTCAGTTATGCCCAAGTCAATAGTAGATAAATTAGGTGTCAAGTATGAACTAATGGCTAAAGGAGTCCTAAAATTATATGGATCACTAGTAAAAACCTTGGGAGTAGTCAAGGATTTGAATTTGATTTTACATGATTGTCTTAATTTTTCCATCCTTCATGATGTGATTATGGTATATTTACCCCCATAATTTTCTCTTTGTTTGTCAAGAGAGTTTATAGCCAAGATAGGTGGATACTTGGCAGCTAATTGGTGTTATATGGTTTTGAAGACAAAATATGGTACTAAGGTGAAGATTGAATCAGAGCCTATTCATCATAATAATTTAAATCCCTACATGCCTAATGTTTCATATGTAAATTATGAAATTCTTGATGAGGAAGAGCTTCACATGGACCAATCTCCAACCTCTTCTCTTGAAGGAGTTTCTAGTTTGTAACTAGATCAATGGAGAGCTGAGCATTATGAGCATGATCCTTACAAATTCATAGAGGAGGATGGTATTGGAGTGTATTGAATTCATGAAGAAGGATATTTCATGCCTAATTTGATGAATTCAAATGAAAACATGGATGGTTTATGGTATCTATTCTTTGATGGATCAAGAAGCAAGGTTGGAGTGGGTGGTGGAGCAATGTTGGTTTCTCCATCTAAGGAAAGGTACTATTTCACTTTTAGATTTCAATTCTCTTGTAATTTTAATGTGTTAGAATATGAGGCCCTCATTCATGGCCTTAAATGGGTTAGGAAAAGAGGATTGAAAGAGTTGCAAGTGTATGGTTATAGTAAGTTATTTGTGAATCAAGTAAGAGGCCAAAATTTGACTAAGAACTCTTTACTTAAGTACTATAAGCATAGAGTGTGGGATCTTGTGGAATATTTCCAAGACTTCAACATCTAGTCTATCCTAAGAGAAGATAATAAACATGCTGATATGTTGGAAGCAATTGGAGCTTAGTTTGATGTTCCAAAGGGGATAAGAGAGGAGAAAAACCAACCACATCTCAAGGTGATTGTAAGATCCTCTATACTTGATAATGTTAGTAATTGGAAAGTGTTTGATAGTGACCAACAAATAGCTTTTTTTATACAATAGGAGGATGAGTTTTCTTCAAAAAATTAGTCCAAACTATAGAAACAATATAGAGGATAGATTGTAAAATTGAAAATGAACAAGCTCCCTAAAGGCTTATTCGCACTTGAGAGTATCTTCAATGATGATGATCAGTTGAATAAAGAGAAGGTAATTATGTATACTAAGAAAGAAAACTATGAGAGAGTAAAAATCTTCAAAGATATGTTTCTTGATCTTGGAAAGGTATGTACTAGTGAAGAGAAACATGCTTTCATTGAGTTATGCAAGGAATTTTCTGATGTCTTTGAATGGGAATAAAGTGATTTAAAGGGATTTGATCCAAACTTAGTTAAAAATACCATAGAGATAGATGATAATGCTAAGAAAATCAATAAAATACAAAGGCCAATCAATCCTAAGATTGAGACTCTCACGAGAAAGGAGCTTACAAAGTTGATTGAGTCCAAGATCATTTTTCCTATTAATCATTCATCTTGGTTGGTAAACTTAGTCCTAGTAAGAAATAATAATGGTAAAATAAATTTATGTGTTGATTTAAGGACTTTAATAGAGTTTCTTTGAAGGACCATTATCCCCTTCCTTCCATGGAGAAAAGTTTGCAAGTTTTCGAAAGTAGTGAAAGATTCTCTCTCCTTGATGGATATTCTATGTATAATTAGATTTTGGTAAAGAAAAGTGACCAATATAAGATAGAATTTACTAATAAATGGAGTAAATATGATTATAGGAAAATAAATTTTGGATTATCTAATGCTAGTGTAACATTTCAATGTGTAATATGGCTTTTCAAGGTCTAATAAATGACATTGTGTTGGTATATCTTGATGATATCACAGTTTTTTCTAAGGATGCAAAGGATCACTTGAATCACATTAGGTATATTTTTGAGAGATTTAGAGAGTTTATAATCTCTCTTAACCCAAATAAGTGTGTGTTTTATATTCATGAAGGCAAACTCTTAGGACACATTTTCTCAAAGAAGGGCCTATACATAGATCTTGAAAGGGTGAGTACAATTTTGGCAGTGGCTTTACCCAAACACAAGAAAGGTTTGAAAAGTTTCTTTGGAAAAATAAATTTTATAAGGAGGTTCATCCTTGGTTTTTCTAATTTACTCAATCCTCTAAGCTCTATGTTAAGGAAAGATGAAGTGTTTACTTGTACAAGAAAAAAGGAGAGTTTTGAAAAGATTAAATAAGCTATTGCCCAAGCTCCAACTCTTCCAAGTCCTAATTTCTCAAAGGAATTCAACTTGTATACCTTTATAAATGATGAGGTAATATCTACCATGATCACTCAATCAAATGAAGAAAACTTGGATCATTATATTACCTTCTTTATCCAAGGATTGGAAGGATATAAGGTAAGGTACACTTACGTAGAGAAGCAAGTACTTTCAATTATTATAAGTCTAAAGAAGTTTAGGAATATGTTATCTAACAAAAAGATTGACATATTAGTACCTCATCCTATTGGAAAATACTTCCTTTTGAGTAGATATTTGAATATAAAAATGGTTGGTTAGATCATAAAAGTGATGGAGTATGATGTATAAATCAAGACAACCAAGCTAGTGAAAGAAAAGTGGTTATGTGAGCACCTTACTTCAGATTTGAAGGAATAAAAATATGATGTATTATCACTTCATGATGACCCTATGACAATTTCACCTTCTTCAATGAGGATTTGGACATAAGAAATGATCCATTTTCTTCAAACTAGTGAGTGTCCACAAGGCCTAAATAAAGCTAAAAAAAGTACTTCAGATTACAATCTATTCCTTATGTACTTGTTGATGTAGTGTTGCTTAGGTAGGACTTATCATGTGTGATTTTGAGATGTGTTGAATCAAATCAGGTTGAGAAAATATTTCTTGAGTTTTATGATGGACCAGCTAATGGTCACTTTGCTCTAAGAACCACAACTTCTAAGATTATGAGAGTTCGATATTTTTGGCCTATTTTGTTCAAAGACACCCCTTATTGAGTAATGAAGTGTAAAAAATGTGCTCTCTTTGATGGTAAGAAAAATATTTCATCCTTTCCTCTTTATCTGATACATGTTTACTAACCTTTTATGCAATGGGGTCTAGATTTCATAGGCATAATAAATCCACCTTCTAGTGATGGCCACAAGTGGTTGTTGACTGCTATAGATTACTTTAAAAGATGGGTGGAGGCCATAGGTCTCAAGGAAGCAAATGAAAGTTTAGTTCTAGACTTCTATGAAGGCATAGTGACAAGGTTTGGGGATCCTTCAATAATAATTTTAGATAATGCATTGGCTTTCCTTGGAATGAAGACAAGTGAGTGGCTTTTGAAATATGGCATTTATCTTAACAATTCCTCTAACTATTACCAACAAGGGAATGGAGTATTTAAGTCCACCAATAAGAATTGATTCAAGATTATAAAGAGGACAATGGAGGAAAATTAAAGAACTTGGAATTCCAAGTTAAAGATATCTATTTGGGATAATAGGATCACCCCAAAAAGAGCCATTGGAAACTCACCATATATACTTGTTTATGGAAGAGAATATATACTACCTATTTCACTTGAGCTACAAGCCTTGGATCTTACTTATCAACTAGAGTTGATGGAAAATGAAAGCATGGAAGTAAGGTTTTGTGAGTTGATAGAGCTTGAAAAAACAAGAGATCAAGCTATGTGAACCATGAGGGCTCATCAATATAAAAGAAAGAGATAATTTGATAATAAATCCATGAAAAGAAGTTTCGAAAAGGGGGACATTTTTCTAAAGCGGGATGAAGATAGGGCTAAGCCTAGGAAACACAAATTTTTGATTCTTTATGAAGAGGCCTTTATGTTATCACCCAATACAAGCAACACAATGCTTTCAAACTTTCAAAGTTGGATGGAGAGGAGCTTCATATCCCAATCAATGGGATATATCTTAAGCATTGATACTAAGTTTCTCCTCTCTCCTTATACATAATTTAATATTTTCCTCATTTTCCCTAAGTGTTTATGCACATATGTGAGTCTTGTTGGTGTCTTAATTTATTTTGGTTTGCTTGGTGTGTTGTGGTTATTTTGTGTGTATTTTAAGAAATTCATTTATATTATTATTCAAGAGTTCATTTACTCCCTTGGACCATGATAGGATAAGGCTACTGGTCTTTAGTATAGTAGACATACTACCCCTATGAGTCACCATTTTGTTGACCTAATTTGACTTTTAGGTCAAATTTGGACCCCTATAGGTAAAAAACTTTGTTTTTAAGATGTTTAGTGGTGTAATTATTTCTCATAGGCTATAATATAATCCATTTGATGTTATCTAATGCATTGTTATCCCTAGTCATGGTCTAATGGGATTATTTGTCATTTTGAATATTTTAGTGGGATTTTAAGGGTCATTAATGAAAGTGGCATGGTTCCCAAGGTGCCCAGGTGTCCTATTTTCCTTTCAATAATCCAAGAAGTCAGTTTACTTATCATGGATGTTAGTTACATTAGAATCTTCTAGATTTTTTAACTAAAATTCAAGAAACTAACTAAAAAAGGGAGCATCTAGATTTTGTATAGCTTATAGGGAAGTGTGTTACATGGGAAAAGATCATGGAATGCATTTTAATCTTACTCAAACTTAGAACAGTGTTTTATTTTGTCTAGAAGTGTCATTTTAAAGCCAAAACCATTTTTATTCTTCTTTACATTTATAAACATATATAAGTGACCTTCAGGTTTGTGCTTGGTATGGATATCTCAGGTGGTTTTAGAGCAAATGATTTTGGTAGGTGATATTAAACTCAGATACATTAATTTAAATAAATATTTAAAGGATTGATCAACTGTGTTTCATGAACCATCCTCATGAAGTTGACTATACTTTTTTACTAGTTATTTCATGCACCTTATAGGTTTTGATCCATTTTGGTGAAATATGTATGAAAAAATTGGTGATGTTGACTCAAAAGGATGTTGGATACCTTTTTAGATGATCTCTCCACTTATTTTCATGTTTTATGGTGTTTTGATGAGCAAGTTAGTCCATGTTGTAGGAAAGTGCCACCATATATAGTCTTAGTCAAAGTTCCTCTTGTTTTTAGAATGTTGGTTTCTTTTAAAGGTCTCATGTAGATGGAATATGGTTTTAAATAGGTATAAAATCCATATATTTGCCTAATTCCATGTTTTAGTTTCACTATATCATGCCTTGGGCATCTTGCAGCCTTACCTCTTCTCATAGTCAACCTTTTGTTGAATTTCACTTAAAGTCACATGTATGAGCTTGTCCATCTTTTTCATGGAGTTATAATAATGGTATATTAGTTGGTTCAAGTAATTAATACCTAAATAGAGTTCATTTTATTTTTTATGAAGAGACAAGTGTGGTTATAAGTTCATTCATCACACCAATAAGTCATTCTAAAGACCCCAACTTGCTTTATTTCAGATGTGCGCAAGTGGTTTTCACATTGGAGAAGATGTATTGGAACTTGTTTCAAGGTGTTCTTGGTGTAAATAATGTACTTGGAAGTTGGTAATGAGTTTGAGTTAGTTTTAGGCCATTCAACAATATGTTACCGCTCCATTCCACACTCATTATCTACATATAGCCAATGCACACCTATAGGGGTCTTCTACTAATGTCATGTTGAAGGTGAGGGATTGGGAAATGTGTCAATATTTAAATATTGATAATGTGTATTTGAATTCTTGATAAAGGAATATGAGATGTTCACAAGGATAAGTACTTTTTAGACTATCCTGTCTACTTTACTGCTTGTGTTTATGAGTGCTCATCTACAGGTGTACTATACCATAGAGCTATGAAAATTCTTGTTTGGGGATTTGAAACATAGAAGAATATTTATTTTAGATTTTAATATTAAATTTAATAATTTTAAGACCTGATTTAGGTGCCTAATGGTATAATGGAAAGGTAAACACCTTGCAGGAAACAAGGACTGAATTCTAGGATCAAATCCCTAAAATGCAAAAATAGAGTTCCCAAGGTTTTTGTAAGCACCCTATGAAATGTTTGTAAATAGTCATGAAGCATCAAAATTTGTGATTTTGATAGACTATATCATGGAGAGGACTTTTGATAAGGATGGAGGTTAGGAATTAAGTTGAGGATAGAATTTTTAGGCCTAAAATATGCCCTCAAAAACACTAAAATATCACATTAACATCTATAGGTTTGTAGTTGTAAATGGATTTTGACATCCAAACTTGAAAGCAATACACTTCCTTATGGATAGAATGGTCACATATATTAAACAAAATTAAAATTTTAATTAATACCATTATTATGATATTGATACATGTTTTTCTAGTTTCATGAGTGTTTACAGGTGTACCTTCTTAGGCAAAATACACACCTACAGTAGGGTATACAAATAGTGAGCCAGTTTGGGTGTTTAAGTGTTGATTTAGGACACTCAAACTGAATTTAGTTATAAGGGAATGATATATGACCTCATGGAATTAAAATTAATTCTTAATCATCATAACTAATTTTAAATAAGTTGAAGCACACCTACAGAGGTCAGTTAAGTAGGATATCTCAGTCTAATAGGGAAGGACTCAGTTGAGGAACTTAAAATGCATATGAAGGTTTAAAGAGAGATTATAATGATAATAAAATAATTTGATCACCTATATGGATATCATGATTAAATTAATAAGTTTCAAACAATGTAAAATAATTCCATATAGACCTCCTAAAAGCCTTGTATGCACCTACAACATAAGGTGCAGTTTTGAGCATGAATTGAGGGTAAGGAAGTGAGATTGTATAGGGATAAGGAGAGTGTTATAAGTAACTCATTTTTTTTTTAAATTTATAAATAAGGTTTTTATTCAGGATCCATAACCCATTTAGGATGACCACCCACTTTTCCTCTTAACCAAAGGCAATAGTCCGTACAGTTAGCAAGGACTCTTGGCTAAATAGGTGAGAATAAAGAATCCAAAGAGGGATAGTGTTTTTTGGGATAATTAAAAGATTAATTAGAATTAATTTTGGATTATGATTATGTTTAAGGATCCTAGGATCATTATTTTATCCTAAATAGGTCACTCTTAGGTGGATCTGAGAAAAATGCATGAATGCAAGCTCTTTAGATGTCTTTTTAGGCATTTTAGGCTAGTTAAAAACCTAAATAAATGAATTAAGATAAAAAAAATTGTTAAAAAGTCTCATTAGGACGTTATAAATCTCCAAAAATATTCACTTTTCATTTGGGAAGAGGTCTGTACCTCACTATTTTATATCAAAGCTCAGCCAGTCAAGGAAAATCAAGTTTTAGTAAAGCTAGCTAAAGAGGTCAAAATGGGAAAAGGAACTTGATAGGAGGTTTTAGAAACCTAAATAAACATATTTTGAGTTTTATTAAAGGAAAATATATTATAATAATCACTATTTAAGTATCATAACTTTAAAGATGACCAAAACACCCTTGTACACATTCTAACTAGACAAGCTTTCATTAGGCCTACTTGGTGAATGAGAGAAAAGGATGAAGAGGATTGCCTAGGAGGTTATGTGATGGTTTTTGAAAGATTTAATTAATAATTAATAACCATTAGATAAAATCCAAACCATTATATATTATTTTATGTAGCTTAAACTAGTAGGGTGCATGTTAAGCCATTAGGCCTCGAAGAGACCTAGAGGTAATTAGGGGTCAACCATCACTTATAGATTTTAGTGAGTGTTATATAGATTTTTATCATGTTAATAAAATGTAATTATACATTTTTGAACTTTTATTATGAAAATAAACTTACAAGAAAGCTACTATTAGCTCAGAGACAGTCCAAACATATAGGAATTGTGAAGACAAGTTCAATAGGGTGACTTCAAGTGTTCATATCTCGTTTAACAGTTTGCATGGGAAAAAAAGGAATTTTTATGGGTTAATTCAGTCCATTTAAATAATTTTTGTTTCATTTTGTTTAAATTCCAACATCAGAGGTTTATGAACAAAGCTTAAGATGAAAAACTACCTAAAACCCTAGTAAACCCTCAATCAAGACCTAATGGAGAAAACAAGCTTGGAGAGCTATCATGATGACATTTTTTGACCATTAAAGTGACTATAACTTGTAAATGACTCACTTATTATTCCTCACATAATCTTGAGTCATATGGAATTATATGGACATGGTGCAAAACAAGGTATTTTTGACTATTTTGTGTGTTTTACAGGTTCTAGAAGAGGTTTAAAGATGAAATAAAGTTTGGGAGGAATATATATATATATATATATAAATATATATAAATACATATATATATATATATATATATACATATATATATATATATACATATATATATATACATATATATATATATATACATATATATATATATATACACTTAATATAAATCCATATGGTAATATTATTCTTACAAAAAACTCCTAAGTGTCTAAACCAAAGCTCTCATCTTAGCTATTTAAAATTGGCATAGTAAACATAACGGTGAGAAGTGTGAAAACCTCAAGTGGATGCCCTTTTAAGGTGCACCTAAGTAGTCTAAGGCCATGAAGGGTATTTAAAAGTGTCATAAACTAACTCTAATGAATTTTAATGTAAAAATTATGCTAATTTTGAGGCCAAGTGTGAGAGGTGATAGAAAAGAGGAGTTTTTAATACTATAAGTAGTGATAGCTTCCTTCTAAGAGTTTCAAGATGAGTAGGACTAAAAAAAATTCATGGAGAGGAATATATGAAATAATTAACTCTCATAACAATAATTAGACTTATCCATAGATATTTTTGATATGTTTAGATAGGTCCAAATCATGAAGGTAGTTTTCTAAGCCAAGACAAGGAGTTTCTTGCCACTTTTCATAAGTTTCACGACTTGTATGGACACATAGACTTCCTAAAATTACATGATTCATTTAAAAGATATTTATAATGAAAATTTAACCTCTTCTCTCAGATTTATAGGTATTTAAGTGACCTTTGGACTTCCCTTGTCTCACCCCTCTTCTAAATACTATAAATATTGACCTTTTTGGCTCTTATGAGAAACTTCCATTGGTTGATGGTGAAACCCTAATTATTTTTGTATTTGAATGTATCTTGAAGAAATAAAACAAGTTAATTTGCCTAATTACATGATATATAATTGATTTTTATTTCAATGTATTTGGTTTTGTCTAGTAGAAGATGATCTTTTCTAGCATGTTATCCTTGATTGTTTAACAAATGTGTAGAAGAGTAATTACTATAGGTCATTTTTAGTGTTATATTTTAAGTGTATAAGTTTTTTATAAGTGGTTCATGATTGTATAATTCAAATTAATCATTCATTACCCACCTAAGTATAAAAATACCTTTTGAACCTAGCATATGAAACATTGATGTAATAATTTGTCTTGTGTTGTGAATTTTATGTGAAGAAAAATTTATTTTGATCTAAGTAGTATAATTTTAGTCAATAGGAGGAAATTAAATATTGGTGCATCAAATTTTAGTTTATTAGTTTTTACTATTACCCCTTTTCATGCAAAGTTGATAAATAATAAAGTGTTTCAAAGAATTCATCAAGGGAACTATCCCTTCTAGAGATTCATCTTACAAAATTGTTTACCCACAACAAGTGAGATGTTTCCATTGTGCCACTTGGATGAGTAGAGATAGTCATATCCTCAATGGGTTAAAATAAATGTGACAACAAGAGGGTGATATAAATTTTGAGGAAGAGTTATTAACTTTTTATCCAACAATGCATGTATAATCTCATGTGGTGGATCTCTTAATTTGTCAAATTGAAGCGATGGAATCTTATAGAAATTATATTTAGGTAATTGATATGGTAATTTATAAATTTTTATTTCACTTTATTGAGTATTTAAAAATGATATTCCTTTATTTAATTTTATTTTAGTGACTTGTATATATAATGAATTATTTTAACTGTATTATTTATTATAAAAATATAATATGGCATTGGTATTTTATTGATAACTTCTTGCTTGTGTGAAGTTGATTCTAACTCATTAAAATTTTGTGTTGTGGAATCAATATCACATGCATATTTTAATATTTACATGCATAATTTATTAATAGTTAAGTAAACCTAATTCATGGATCTTTCATTTGATGGAAATTAAATAAACCTACTGAGGATAAAATTATTTTCTAAATTTAAGGGTTGATAAGTTAATGAATGAAAACCATCCTTAAATAATATAATATAATCTATAAAAATTTCATCATGACCTTGTTGAAAATATTATATATGTTTCACTGTTAACTTATGTATCATCTATTTATGATAATAGCATAATAATGTTGTAGACACCAAAAATCCACACACTATACTTTTGAATGTCGTAATACCCTTGAGACCCTTGGACTACCTTAGGACCCCCTTGGGACCAACCTAACCCTCAAAACTCTAAAAAATCTTACCCATAGTCAGTTTGACTAAAATAACTTAACCTAACCTTTTACCCATCTTTACCCTTTACCACGATTTCCAATGGTTAGGTTGAATATTAATGGTTACCCTGATTATTGACAGTCAGGGTGCACCTCATCAAACAACAGCATGCAAGTCACCCACCTTGATTTTATAAAAATATCCCATCTAATTCCTATTATGAGTCATTACATGGATGAGTTATATTTGGAAGGCCTAGTTCACATGCTTTTGTAACTCTCTTGCCTTGCCTATAAAAGAAAGGATCAAAGAGGTGAAAAGGCATAAAAAAATGTATGAATTTAAAATTATTATCAAAATATTGTAAATGTAAGAGTTTTTTTTACAAGTCAATCACTATCATCAAACTAGTAATCCATCAATCATATCAAAGAATCAATTTGTCTCAAGTATCTTCTTTTCCATTTATAAGCTTAATTATTTAAAATGTGTGGATTGGAAACCCCTAAGGAATATTTTTCTTCTAGGATCTAGACATTTCTAGGTAATCCACTTAAATATTTATCTAAAAAACAAGTTTACTTTACTTATTTCTTATCTATAGGTTATCCTCCCAATCCAAAGAGGAGTTCTTCACAGTCTTCTGATTCAATGCTTGCACAATGAATCAATTTTTTCAACCATATCCATACTTAGTTTATTATTTTATCTTTCCCAATAATAAGAAAGAAATTCATTGAAACATTTTAGCACATCTAGTGGGACCCCATTGTCTTTACTTAGGTTCTTATTTTCTTGCAGTCTCTCTCTATTCTATGCTCATTAATGAAGTCAAAAGTTTCCTTTGGGATTAAAATTAAGTGCATACATCGATTGCTTAAAATTTTAGTTTTCATATCTTAACTTAAAATAAAATTAATATATCATAGCTTCACTCTTTATTTCACACACTAAACCAAACCACTTTCACCAATTAAGCATCAAACAAACTTGAGACAAGGTCGGACTAGGATTTCATCACCTAGTAGTAACCTTACTCTTTCCCAATGATCCTACTTGGAGGTCATTACCAAGATGAGGACCAACTCAGCTCTTTGGTTGAGTATAATCTCTATATATCAATATATTATGGATAAGAACCCGACACCCTTATTGTTATAGTGTGTGAAGTGAAGGCATAAGCCCTAATACCAAGCCACGTATTGATTTTAATATAGATTACTTTTTAATGCCTAAACACAACCTAAAATGAGCCTTATATTTCCTTCTTATTATCCACTCTACAAACCAATTTTAGTCACATGTCTTATTTAAGGCATAAGCCAAAAGTGAGATTAATTAAAACTCTAGGGCTTAACGTATCTTTTAGAGTGTGATTTGATTTCCTTCATCTTTTCTTATCTTCTCTTTGTTTGATTAGTAAGGTTGTTTGTGCTTTTTATCTCCCCTATATCATATGGTTTCCACTCATTACCAGCAAAGAGACCTTGCAGAGCAAAACCCACCACTAAGCTAATGTAACTCTTCTACCTCTTCATCCATGGATTATGTTTTTGAACCGGAAGACTCTCCTCACCACTTGATAAGTCTTACTTTCTCTTGAGATGTTCCTCAAAAAGATGAATATTTTGTTGCTTTCCTAGATAGCAATCTTGTAGCCTTGTAACATTATCTTACAACACGTCTTACCTAGTCCCAAATTCAGCCCCACTCATAAATTCACCTTATGGCATGCCTCTCTACCTCATAGGGAACACCTATATTACCATGGTTATTACTCAAACATTAACTACCCAAGCCTTTGCATCAACCAAAAACCCATTGAGACTATGATTGAAAACCAACCAACCCAAATCACCACTGCCCTTATAATTTCTACTCCTACTAACCACACCTTGACAATAGGAGTTCATACCTATAACACTACCAAACTTACTCTAGTTACCTCTAACCCATCAACCATTACACTTCAAAGCCTTGTGGTATCCATACCCTCTACCTTGCCACTGATCAACACACAGGTCACCACCATTCCATCAGTCACCAACCCAACTACCACTCCTATCCAATAAGCACCCATTAGACCAACCTTTGGCTACATCCCTAATCTAGAAGGAAATGTACCCACTACCTAAACACCTAAATTTACCTACCCATATACATCTTCCACCCAACTAATGGAATCCATATACTACTATGTAGCAGCCTCCCAACCTTCTACCCACTATCAGTTTGTCTCCCAACCACCGTAGTAGTATGCATCTTATAACCCTTTGAGTACACAACCCCAAAGTAACCTAATTAATATGATTATGGTCGAGATGACTAACTTAGAGTCATTTATTTTAGGCCCTCACAACATCTTGTCATATGGAAAAATTTATAATGAGCCCATCCATTCATCTATACCTATTGAGCCATACCCTCCCCAATGGGAACTTTCTAAGTTCTCTAAATTACAAAGTAAGGAGGGTCCTCAACAACACCTTATGGCATTTAGACATGCTTTCTATCTCATCACCTATGATGATGACCTTTGTATCCATACCTTCCCCATGTTTCTAGCTAGCTTGACCTTAGATTGGTATACTGCCTTACCCAAGCATTCCATCTTCTCCTTTACCCAACTGGCCCAAAACTTCTTGGATCACTTTTTAATCAATATCTCTAATAAAGTTTCTATCATCGACCTCTATTATATTTGGTATTTTGAGGATGAATCCATTGTCAATTTTTTGGCTCATTGGAAGAGCGTAATTAACTAACTTTCCTTTTCCTTGCCTTAACCCAAACTCATAGAGATCTTTGCTTAGGCATGTTCCAAGCATATCTCCTCTACACTATGTGTCCAACACTTTTGCACCTTCGATGAAGATTTTACGATGGCACATAAGTTAAAGAACTGAGCCATTGATGGTGGAAAGTTAAAATGGAAGAACAAGAATTAAACATATAAAATCAATGAGGCTTATTCCTCTAATTCAAGAAACCAATCCAATATCAATACCAAGAGAAAAGGAACTACAAATATAGTTTTCCTAAAAGATGCTCCTTCACCTTTGATCAACCAATATAATTCCTCTAGCTCCTCAAAGAAAAACTTGAGGAGACAAAACCAAAATAACCAAAATCAATTCAATCCACTTGGATAATTCTATGCTTCCATCTTAGATAAGTTATTAAAAGCCACCCCACTAATTTTACTCTTCTTGTCTCACACCTAGTTGGTATAATAAAAAATATTTATGTGCCTTTCATCGAGTGATAGGCTATGATGTTAGTAGGTGAAACACCTTCAATATCCTTATCCAACCCTTCATTTATAAAGGGATCTTACATTAGATAACTCTAATGCACCACCAAACTAATACCTTGATATATTTAGGAAACCCTTCCCAAACCATGCTCCTACCAGGAATGAGAGTAACAATGTCAAGTACTCTCGTGATACCCACATAGTTAACATGGTCTTTGATGCACTCATTACCAAACCACTTATTATCCAATCTTCCATTTCTCCAATATCTATTGAGATAGTGGACTTACCCTCCCTTCCTTTAGATATTTAAACCAAAGAAATACCATCTTGTCTCCCTCCACTTGTTGAGATGGTAGAGCCACTAGCCTCTCTTTTAACTAATATATAGGAAAAACCAACCATCACCACCTTACCTTGACCTTTAGCTACCACTCCCCCTTCAAAAGTCATTATCAAGAAGGAAACCCCCATATCTACCCATCCCATAGAGGAACCACCTATCTAAATCTTGTATCCTTTAATTGAGGAAGAGGATGAGGTTTCCATCCCTATGGCTCCACCTAGGGGCTTATCTTTTAGGTCTACCATTCAAGGAATTAAACCAAACTATAAACCATTTTATAGGCTACTATAGAAATTGGAATTTATCTCTAACCTTGACATGGATCAAGCCATATTTTGGTAGCAATTAGGTCTCCCTTATATCACTTGATCAAAACCTACAACCCTTTCTCATTCAAACCAAACCAACACTTTTATTCACCAACCTCTTACCATATCTACCCAAATAACCAAACCCTCTAACCAACTGACTAAAACCTCCACCAAACCAACCAACCCTTAACCACTTAAGCCAAACAAAACCTAAGTATCCAAACCCTCTCCTATCATCCCAACCAAACCTACTGAGAACCTTGGCACCTCCCTTACACTAAGCCTTACTCACCCATCTATGAAATTAGACCTAACCCCCTCAAGCCTAACAACCAAACATCATACCAAAATAACCAAAGAGGCAAAACCACATAAAGGATAGAAGGCTTGAATTGTGCCTTCCTCAACCTTGCCCTCCATTATGGGTCCTCATCCTTATACTTTGAGTAGGAATCCAATTATCTCTACCAAGACCCTACCACCTCTTTTTGTTACACCTTCATAGTTATTTTTTGATGCACCTCTTTTCACTATACTAATGATACCTAGGCTACCTACCTTACGATCTGCCACCTCTAGCTTGTCAACTTCCTTTCCTAAATCAAGGTTATCAACTAAGTGAACCACCCTACCCAAAACACCTACCACCTAATCTATTTCTAAATAAATTCCTAATTAAACCATAAAAATAAAGACCACCGCACCCCTACCACCTTTAGTCAAGTCTTACTTGACCATTCTCCATAGGTTATTTCAAACTTATTATTTAACCATACCTCTCATTAGACCCTTTAACCCTCTTGATTCTAAACCCGTCTAGTAGAATGACCACCATATATGTTCTATCTTAAGACACCCAAACATGATATGAAGAATTGTAAGGCTCTCCAAACCATTATGCACCAGATTTATGATAAGGGTGATCTATTAATAGATTAACAGCCTATATAACCCATACCAATTAAACCATCAACATTACCTACCCAACACTTACCTACTTCTCCACTATCACCTAAGAGTGAAGATGAGTTTGGCTAGTTTACTACCTCAACCTCTCCTTCTATCCATAGTACCAATGTGGTCACAAGATCATAATAGAAAGATAAGGAGAAAGCTAAAGTTTTCATTCCATAGATGTATCCATCTTCAAAATCTCAACTAACTCACACCCAACCATCCCCATCTTTGACAAAAACCAAGGTGTTTATTCTAGGTGCCTCCCAACCTAAACCCTCTATGTACATCAAGAGAGTTATCCTCAAGAAACTTCACCAAACCTCAAATAAGATTAGATTATACGAGCTTATATCTATCTCTCCCCATCATCACCAAGAACTAATAGAGGATTTTTAGTCAGTTGAGGTCCAACCCAAGTAACCTCAACCTCTAGATGCCTTTGTTGGTGCCCTTCATACCTTGTTACCTTTAAGGATTCAAAAATACCTTCCATCCATCCCAAGGACCTAGATTTACCTCTCTTATTACTACATACATAAACCAAACCCACATCAAATAGGTCAAGATTGATGGGGGAGCTAGCATTAACATCATCTTGTCTTAGGCCTACAACCAACTCATCTTGTTGAATAATGTCATGTCTAAATCTTTGGTTATCATTTATTACTTCAATGATAGCATGGTCACTACCTTGGGAACTATCATCCTTCGTATTTATGTAGGACCCCACATGCTCCCTAAAATTTTCTATGTTGTATAAGGTGAACTCTAATACAACATCTTATTGGGATGACCTTGGATTTAGTCTATGAGTTTCATTCTTTCTACCATCCACCATTTCATTAAGTTTGAGCATGAGGGCCAAGTAATCACCATACAAGCTGATATAAGTCCTTTATTGACATGAAACATGACCTATCACCCTAATGATGTCCTCATACCCCTATCTAGCACAACTTTAATACTTAAAACCTAACCTAAAACCACTAAATTAGATACAATTTCCCCTTCTACCAATGAGGCATCAACTAGCTCATCCATCACTTCTGATTAGATCCCTACCATGGAACCTTTGGAACCTATGTTACATTGCCTTTCACTAGGGGAGTATCTCCTTTTATTCCTCAACACATTCCATACTCCTCATGAGTATGGGCAACTCACTAATTAGCCAAGATATGACCCCAATGTTAGAACTGTCAGTACCTTTAGACCTCCTAATTTTCAAACCTATTTTTTCTATGGGGGACTTGACAAATCCCTCAGTGCTTCTACCACCTCATCCTCACCTCAACCATTCACTTCTAGTTTCTCCTACCTTGACAAACTAAGCTTCACCAAGAAATACCTCCATTGGTGTGCTTGGAAAGGCTTTGGTCTTAGGCAGTTTGAAAATTTCCCACATGATTTGGTATCTATCAAGATAGGAAACCTCACAAGAAGCATGGAATTGGTTTTATCTTACCTAAAAAAATCAACCCAAACCACCTACCACCACTATTATTGAGAAAGATACCCTTTCCTCACTGACCTCTCCTCCACCCATGTGTGAGGATGATGACATCATCCCACCTAATTTTTTTCATCAACATAATCAAAATAGGACCCCTAACTTATCAAAAAGAGGGGGTGACCATAACCATCACTTTGATCCATCTTGAGATGATAGAAGAAGACTCTCATATCATTAACACTGTCCACTATCAAGATGATGATTCTATCCTCACCTACCTTAGGGCCCTAAATTATTCAATCCAAAAATCCCTTCCTCTTGAGACTTTGACCATGTTGAATGAATCTACCATGGATATCAACTTAGGCACTCTATAAAACCCTCACATTGTCAAACTGGGCCAATCATTAAATACTGAGGAACTTTAGGACTTCCCCTCTTTCCTCTGAGACCATAATATAACATTCACTTGGTATTACAATAATATGCCTAGGATTAACCCTATTATTATTACCCATAACATAGTCACTCACTATGATGCCAAACCTATCAATAAAAATCTCCAATGTATGTATCCTCACATAGCCTTTTTCATCAAGGAGGAGCTTCAACATCTCCTATCTATCAACTTTATTCAACCCATTAACTACCCCTAATGGGTTTTGAATGTTGTACCTATCACCAAAGACATAGGGGAATACATATTTATGTCTACTTTCATGAACTCAACCTCACCTACCCCAAAGATGATTTTCCTATACCAAGCATCAACCAACTAGTTGATCTTATAGCTAGCCATGAGATGTTATCTCTCATGGATAGGTTCTCAGGTTATAATTAGATCTTAATTACTCCCATAAATCAACACAAAACTACCTTTAACACCCCATGGAGGACCTTTTATTATAAATTCATGCCTTTTGGGTTAAATAATGTTGGTGCAACCTACTAATGTGCCATGACCTATATCTTCCATGACCTTATCCATAAGATTGTAAAGGACTATGTGAGGTGTGGACCCTGATTGTCTTCTAGAATTAGAGGTTAAAATTTTGATGTTATTTTAGCTAGGTTTGGATCCCATTATTTGAATCCCTAATGCTATAGGGGGTTGTAAGGGGGAAACCCCTTTGTGGGGTCTTGGGTCCATGTACTTCAAAGATTTTTTTTATTAAAATTGCCTTGTTAAATTATAATTTTGTAGTCAATCTCAACCATTAATTAAAAGTTTCTAGATCTAATGGTAGAGGTTATGTTTAGGCATTTTAACCCTAAAATGTATTGATATATAGTTGAGTTGTATGAGTGTGAATTATGATGACATATTTTACATAGATAGGAGGTAGAAAAGGTAGAGAGGTATAACAGGGTTTGTTATAGGATTTTGTTTCTCCCTTGTATTGCTATAAATAATATACTGGACAAGTTTGGTGGATGTAGACCATCTTGGGTGAATCACATTAAATCTAGTGTCTTTTATTATGTGCATATTTATATTTATTTTTAGAATGTTTGATTAATTCATTTCATATTTTCTCTTGTATGATATTTGGGGATAGATCTAGGTTTTAATTTATCCTAACAAGTGGTATCAGAGCAAAGATTTAGTTTGCGTAATTTTAAATCATATGAAGAAAAGAAATTAAACTCGAGTGGGAGCTATGGTGGATGAAAATAAATCTAAGGTGGAGAATTTTAATGGAAAAAACTTTAGATTGTGGAAGATGTAGATGGAGGATTACCTTTACTAGAAGGACCTTTATTTACCATTAGGAGGGCAAGCTAAGAAGCCATCAATAATGTGAAATAAAGATTGAGAACTATTGGATCAAAAATCCCTTGTAACCATATGGTTGTGCCTTGTATCTTCTATAGTATTCAACATATCACAAGAAAATATAACATAAGGTCTTATGAGCACATTAAGAAAGTTATATGAAAAACCCTCTGCCTCAAATAAATTATTTTTGATGAAAAACTTATTTAATATGAAAATGGTTCAAGACCAAATCATTTAAATAAGTTTAACATGGTTACTAGTTAGTTACATTATATAAATATTAACTTTTATGATGAAGTTAGGGATCTTATTATTCTTTGTTCCTTACCTAAAAGCTATAATAGTTTGGTATTGGTAGTGACTAACTCTGTGTCTAACAATGCCAAACTAAAGTTTGAAAATGTGGTGGGTGTTATCTTGAATGAGTAAATTTAAAGGAAAATCATAGATGAAATATCTATATCTATAAATGCATTAATAGTGGAGAATAGAGGAAGGTATAAAAATAGAGGAAGAGGAAACTGTGGAAAATTAAAAGGGGGTGCAAGATCTAAATCAACAGGCAAGATGGAATGTTGGATCTATGGTAAGCCAGGACATACAAAGAAAGAATGTTGGTTTCAAAAGGATAAATCAGGTAGAGACCAACAAGAAGGTAATAGAGAAGCAAATGTATCCAGTGATGTATTACAAGATGCTCTTATACTTTTTTTGGATAATATTGTTGAATCTTGGGTTTTAGATTCAGGTGCTTCTTTTCATGTTACCCCTCATAAACATTATTTTATAGATTATGTTTAAGGTAACTATAGGAGTTTTTAACTTGGTGATGATGAACCCTATAGCATTGTTAGAAAAGGAAGTGTTCAGGTTAAGTTATAGAATGGAAATACTTGGGTGTTAAAGGATGTCAAGCATGTTTCAAGCTTGAGTACATATGTAATCTATATAGGGTAGTTGGGTAGTGAGGGTTGTATGGTCACATTTACAGTCAAATCATGGAATATTATAAAGGGTAAGAAATTAGGCACTTTATATTTGTCTACAAATAATTCTAATTAATTTTATGTTGTAACTACTATAGATAAAGATGTAACTTTTTGGCATTACAGATTTGGCCACATGAATGAAAAGGGAATGAAGACCCTACATGTAAATGATAAACTACTAGGTCTAAAAGAATTAGATCTCAACTTTTGTGAGCATTGTGTATATGGGAAACACTAACATGTGAGGTTTTTTAGGGTTAGAGTAGCTAGGAAGGAGCAAAAGTTAGAGCTTATGCATATGGATGTATGGGGACCAACTAGGGATATTCACTTGGTGGTTCATATTAATATGTTACTTTTATTGATTATGCAAATATGAAGGTTTGGGTATACTGTATAAAAAATAAGTTTGATGTTTTTGATACATTCAAGAAATGGAAAGATTTAGTTGAAAATGGAATAGGTTTAAAACTAAAATGTCTTAGATTAGATAATGGAGGTGATTATTATAGTAAAAATTTTAACAATTATTATTTAGAAAGTAAAATTCATAGACAAAAAATGGTTACAGGAACACCGCAATAGAATGGTGTGTCAAAAAGAATGAACAAGACTATTATGGAGCATGTTAAATGCATGAGATTGCATACAAGTTTACCTTTACAATTTTGGTCAGATGCTATAACTTTAGTAGTTTATCTGATAAATAGAGGACCTTTGAGTGGTTTGGATGGTATAATACCAGAGGAGGCATGGAATGGAAAGAAGGTAGATTATTCTTTTCTAAGAGTTTTTGGTTGTGACTCATTTTATTATATTGACAAAGATCATAGGAATAAATTAGAAGCTAAGTCTTAGAAATGCACTTTTATTGGTTATGGAACTAATGACTTTGGATTCTACTTGTGGAATATGGAAGATAAGAAAATAATCAGGAGTAGAGATGTTATTTTCAATGAAAAAGTCATGTATAGGGACCAGTTATAGGAAAAGAAGTAATAATAATAAAAAAATAATATACAGTATTAAAAGACATCACAAAAGAACATGTCCCAAAGGTTCCTAATCAAAATATGTAAGAGGAATAGGTACTTTAAATCCCTGTTAGAAGACCTACAAGAGTAAGTAGACCACCTAATCATTTTTCTCCTATGGTGGTGAGCCAAAAAGCTATGAAGAAGTAATGTAGATTGATTCCAAGGATAAGCAGGAGTAATCTATGGATGAGGAGTATGATGCTCTAATGGAAAACCAAACATGGGATTTAGTGGAGATTCCTAAAGGAAAGAAGGCATTGTAGAATAAGTGGGTATATAAGATAAAGGAGGAGAATGTAGGTAAAAATAAATTCAAAGCCAGAATGGTGGTTAAAGGTTTTGCACAAAATAAAGGTATAGATTTTGATTAGATATTTTCTCTAGTTGTTAAAATGACTTCAATTAGAACTATTTTAAGCTTAGTAGCTATTAAAAATTTATACTTAGAACAGTTAGATGTAAATACTACTTTACTTCATGGGGATTTTAAGGAGAAAATATACATGGATCATCCAAAAGGTTATGAAGTTAATGATAAGGAGAATCTGGTTTACAAATTAAAGAAGAGCTTGTATGGCCTGAAACAAGCTCCAAGATAATGGTATATTAAGTTTGACAGTTTTATGATAGAATAGAGTTATTATAGATGTCATTCAAACCATTGTTTATATTTTAAAATATTTGAAAATGGTATCTATATTATTTTACTTTTATAAGTAGATGCTATGCTTATAGCTAGTTCTAACATGCACAATATTATATACTCAAGAAATGGTTAAGTGATTACTTTTGTATGAAGGATCTAGGTGCAGCTAAATAGATCCTTGGTATGTGGATAACTAGAGATACAAAGAATAGGAATATGGAATTATCATAAGGAGAGCACATCATAAATTTTTTAAAAATATTTAATATGTAGGATGAAAAATTAGTTGGGACACTTTTGTCTACACACTTTAAATTAACAAAGGAACAATGTCCTAAAACACAAGAAGCAAAAAATCTAATGTCTAAAATTTTATACTCATTAGCAGTTGGTATTTTAATGTATGTAATAGTGTGTATGAGGTTGGTCATTGCACATGAAGTGGGAGTGGTGAGTAGGTTCATGAGTGATCTAAGAAAGGAACATTGAAAGGTAGTAAAATGGATCCTTCATTACTTAAGAGGGACCATAGATATAGTGTTAAGTTATGGTGGATCAGATGTGACATTATAGGGATATGTTGACTCAGATATGTCACATAAATTAGATGGTATTAGAAGCGTTATGGGGTATGTGTTTATAGTAGGTGGTATAACAGTTAGTTGGGTATCATGGTTATAGAAGATTGTGGTAGTTTCGACCATAGAACCTAAGTATGTTGTTGCTATATAAGTAAACAAGGAAATAATTTGGTTACAAAGGTTGATGGAAGAATTAGGATATATTAAAGAATGATGTACACTATATCATGATAATCTAACTGTAATCCAACTAGCAAAAAATCAGTTTTTCACTCTAGGACAAAACACATTCAGTTGTATTATCATTTCATTCATTCAGTATAGAGGAAGATCAACTAAAATTGGAGAAGATACATACCAATGAAAATCCTATGGATATGATGACAAAAGTAGTTACAAGAGAGAAGTTGAATATTTTTTCATCTTCAATTGGTCTTCATAGATGATAATTAAATTAAGAAACTTGTCTTGGTCTAGATAGTATAATGGATGCAGTAGTGGTGGAGTTGCTACAATCAATCTCCAGGTGGGAGATTGTTAGTTGTGGAACTTGATTATCTTCTAAGATTAGAGGTCAAAATATTTTATTTTATTTTAGCTAGGTTTGGATCCCATTATTTGATTCCCTAATGGTGTGGGGGATTTCAAGGGGGGAAACCCCCCTTATGGGGTCTGGGAGCCATGCACCCCAGAGAATTTTTTATTAAAATTACCTTGTTAAATTATAATTTCATAGTCAATTTGGGATGTTAAATAAAGGTTTCTAGATCTAAAGGTAGAGGTTATGTTTAGGTTTTTTTACCCTAAAATGTATTGATATATGGTTGAGATGTACGAGTGTGAATTATGATGAAATATTGTACACAAAGAGGAGGTAGAAAAAGTAGAAAGGTGTAACAAGGTTTGTTATAGGATTTTGTTTCTTCCTTGTATTTTTAGAAAAAATATATTGGAAAGTTTGATGGATTTAGCCTATATTGGGTGAACCACATTAAATCTAGCATCTCATTTTATGTGCATGTTTATATTTATTTTCAAAATGTTTGATTAATTTATTTCATAGTTTATCTTGTATGTGATTTAGGGATAGATCTAGGTTTTAATTTATCCTAATAGACTATGTGGATGACATTCTAAGAAAATCCAAACTCTAAAAGGATCACTTGGCCATTCTCAAAGTCATCCTTGAACAACTTATCCATTACCATGTCCACCTCAACCCAAAGAATTTCATCTTTGGGGTGTTATCAGGAAAGCTTCTTGGTTTCATTATCTCCCTTTATGGAATCAAAGTTGACACTGCCAAAATCAAAGCAATCCTAGACATGATTCCTTCAACCAACCTTAAGCAACTTCATAGTTTACAAAGGAAGCTCCAATCCATTCATCACTTTATCTCCTAGCTTTTAGACTAATGCCAAAATTTCCACCATCTTCTAAATAAGGATGTCTCTTTCAAGTGGAATAGTGATTTTCAAAAGGCCTTTTATTCACTCAAAAAGTAACTTTTGTCTCCACCTATTCTTACCCCTCCCAAGGATGATCAACCTTTTTATCTTTATATCTCTACCACCAACCATTCCCTAGGGGCAATGTTGGATCACCAAGATGAGCAACGTAGAGAGAAAGCTATATACTACATTAATCACATGCTTGTAGAATACGAGACTCAGTACACCCATTACAAGAAACTTTTCTTAGTTCTAGTCTTCGTGGCTACCAAACATCACAACTACCTCCCTAACCATAAAACCTATGTCATAACCAACATTGACCCACTCAAGTATATGCACTCCAAGCCATACCAAAACCAATGTATGGCTAAGTGGCTCATGCTCTTATTAGAGTTTGACCTTGAGTTTCTCTAGTAGAAGTTGATTAAGGGGTAATTCATTATCGATCAATTGGCTAAGGCATTTTTAACAAATAACCAACCTCCTCCTCTCGAGTTTCTTGATGAGTCCATCATGATCCTCTCTCAAGTGGACTTCACTTATCAGGTTACCATGTTCTTCAATGGATTGAAATATCAACATCATGGGAGACCTAGTATCATCCTTATCCCCTTTGACAATGAGCCTCTCCCTTTGTTTTTTAAGCTTGATTTTGAATGTACTAATAATATGGTTGAGTATGAATCCTTGGTGATAAGCCTTTAGACTTCCCTAGCCTTAGGAGTCAAAATGATCAATATCTTTGGTGACTCCCAACTTATGGTCAATCAAATCAATAGATCTTACCAGTGTAAGAATGATGTCTTGTAATAGTACAAGCAACTAGTTGATGAACTCTTAACATCATTCAAACACTACCACATCTATTCAAACCCATTGATCTACCAAAAAGTTCACTAACATCATGGCTTCCCTTACCTCTCAGATTCTGTCTTCACCCTTAAACTCTAATATGTCTATCATTATTCACAAGCTTGCCCAACCATCCTATATCCAACTTGATTCTCCCACCATATTTAATGTCAGAGAGACCTAAATTAAATTTTGATATCAACAAATCTTTGACTACCTTCACCTTGGCATAATTCCCTCTGACCTCTATAGGAATGCCCAAAGAGATTTCATCTAGAGTACCTCACACTATACCATTATGGGATGAATTCTATATAAACATGACTTTGATGGCATCCTCTTTCATTGCTTGCATAATCATGAAGCCTCTCATGCCATCAAGGAAACACATGATGGTATATTTAGGGGTCATTTTAGTGACCTCATTGTAGATAAGCACATCCTTCATCTTAGCTATTACTGGCTTACCCTTAACCAAGACTATTGTGATTATGTGAAAATATGTGTCAAAAGTCAACCACATGCTAATTTGCATCATGCACCTAGCCATAGCCTTCACATTTTTACTACTTTATAGCCCTTTTCACAATGGAGTCTAGACCTCGTTGGTGAAATTAACCCTCATTCCTTGTAATTACACCATTATATTATCACCATGATCGAGTATTTTACCAAGTGGGTAGAATTTATTCCTCTAGTCTCAACCAAAGTAGAGAAGATTATTGACTTTATCAATCATCACAATATCTGTTGCTTTAGTGTTCATAATATTATCAAAAAAAAATGGTAAATCCTTTAATAATAATAAAGTCTAGGATCTATGTGATGCATTTGACATTAATTTAATATTCTCCTTTCCCTATCAGCCTCAAGTGAATGGATAGGTAGAAGCCTCTAATAAAACTCTTAATAACATGATAACTAAAATGGTCAATGAATCTAGTTGGGATTGGCATTTGCACATCCCCTTTAATTTATGGGCATATCATACTATCATTATAACCCCTATAGGTGCTACATCATTTTCTCTTATGTTTGGAGCTAAGGCTGTCTTGCCTCTTGAAGTCTAAATACCCTCGCCTTGCATATCTTTTCAAGATCTCATTTCTAAGAGAAATTATCATTAGTACCATTTAACTTAACTTGAAATAATTTATGAAGCTCACCTAACTGCCCTCAACCATCTCCATGTCTATCAAGAGTGTATCAAACATGCTTATAACAAACACCTTAAAATGTGTGAATTCAATATCAGAGATCTCATCCTAAAGGAAAATAAACATATCACTAATGTGGAGAAAAGCAAGTAGGGCATGTTTTATTTCAATTATATTGGACCCTATATCATAACCCAAAAGTATGGATTAGGAGCTTACCAATTGTCTTCTCTCAAAGGCCACCTAAAAATTGAGCCCCTTAATGCTTCACATATGTATCCATTCTTTTGTTAAGAAGAATCAAGCTCACCTTTTGTCTAACTTAATCTCATCCCTTTCTATTTACCTACATTCCATCCCCTATTTTAGGGGTAACCAATTAAAACCAAATCATGTGATCATCTATCACCAACATAGCCTTATCTTAAATAATGGGTATCATGGCTCTACCCATATCATGGTTCCCATTATACTTTCCACCCCTTTATAGGATGGATTCCCATGATCATTGTCACCTAAACCTATTCACACCTAATTAACCTTTTTTTTCTTTTATTTTTGAATTAATAAAGGTGAACCACTAATGTAGCCTAAGAAAGTCTATGTCAATCAAAATAACAAAATTCCTATCACTAGTAATCATGGTTCATTCTTATCATTCAAAAACTACTCCCTTGAAGGATAACTATCACAAATTTATTTGAAATTTCCAAAACATAAGGTGAACTACTCCCTTAAATGACAACCATCAAAAGGCATTGGACAAAACAAACAAAATTGAAGCACTCCCTTGAAGGATGGCCAAGTAAAGCATTTTTTCAAAATCATAGCAATTTCTTGGAAGCTTCCCACATCAATCATCTTCCCATATACATCAATCAATAAAAGACCAACTATCGAAATCATAGCAAATGCAAACTAATTTTTAAGGCCACCATCAGCTCTCAAGAATCATACTAAGGTAGAAACTACAATCAAATTTTACAAGTAAACTTCTTGTATCAATTCGTATACATAATTTTGACATAGGCTTGTTTATCCTAGTTCTCTAAAAACCTATAAAAGAGGCATGCTATTTTCTTAAGGAGGTTCCATTTTCTCCCATCTCCCCTCTACACTATATGCAAGGGATTTTTGAGCTTACTTGACATTATGTGGCCAAGAAACCTTTTATCTGACTAATGAATGCTAATGTGAAGAATTTGAAGGGCTTGTGTTCATTAATCCATTCTAACTTTGGTCTTGTTTTAGTCCTTGTCAATGAATAAACATCATGCCCTCTTCTTATCCTATCATGACAATTTGATATTTTCATTAAGGCATATTTTTGTCTCTTGACTATATTCTCCTATCTAATATTGTTAATTAAGTTACCTCAGGTTTTTCATCCTAAAAACATTAACAACGTGCATAACCATATTAAGCATAACTATCAACATAACCATAACCACAAGCATAATGCCATCCATGAACATTTCAATAACCAACTATTTTCCATCACATGACTAGGTCTAAAATAATGAAAGCAAAATACTCATTAAACATTAACATGTCATCAAAAATGAGGAAGCATAAAAAAATGTCAAAGGCATCTCATGCCTAACTAAGCATGTCTATATCAACACCTAATCAACCATACCATGAAAACTAATACATAATCAAATATCAACATCATTATCATAATCATTAAACATAAACATCAATCCATCAAACCATAAAACCATGATCATGAGCATAAATAGTGAACACATATATATTTACTCATGAGTCAAATAATCATAATAATGTGTACATATAGGTAGATAAGACTCTAAAAAATGTACATGTCACTACATCAAATCATAGGTTAGAATAAAAATGATATACAAAATGTCATACTCTAGCTATATCTATGCCCTAGGGGCACCACTATATCTTGGTTCTTGAGCCCCTACTATACTTGTCGATCCACCACCTATCCCTATCTATCTAGATATAAACTGTGACCACTGATCTGGGGTCACCAAAACTACCCCACCTACTAAGGTAGCTTGGTATTTGCTCCATCAGGGCTCTTATGGATATTATGTTAGAATAATAGCCTCATAATACCATAGCTATTCTACCATAGATAGGTATCATGTCATGGGGATAAAACCCAGTCGTGCTACCTATGTTGTTGCTACTCCAACTACTCTCTACCTCAGCAAATCCCTCTCTTGGGTCACCAAAATTAGAGAGGTCCTAGCCTAATCCTCTCCCCTATGATATTATCAAGTTAAAAGTATAAGGTCGTAACCTAACCCTATAGTGTGACAATTTGGCCCTATATTATGGCCACCTGCCCCTATAATACCTGCACCTATCCTTGTATAGTTGTTAAAGCTGCTCTTGCCTATCCATCATGACCAGCCAAATCCATGACCATAATCCTCACCCCTTCATCATTCTACCAATATTTGTAACTACATATATAGGCTGGTATTATGCCATGCACTTTTATACAAACCTAGCATCATCTATCTATTCCCTCACTAATAGCTCCTCATACTCTAGTAAAATAGGCATACGATGTGGCTCTGGTAGTAGGATCTTTGAATCCTCTCTCCTATACTTGGGGAGTGGACCTAGGATACCTTATACTAGGATAAATTATTAGTTTACCTAATAAAAAAAATTAGCTCCACCTCCCCATCTTTCCTACCAAATATTCATCTATAGCTTTAGAGGGAGAATGTCTATCTTTTATACCCTAGCCATACTAGAAACTAGATGTATGGCCTCCAAGTGATATCTCCTATCACTACTAGACTTAATACACCCATGAACCACTCCACATAATGATCACCACCTCCTACCCTTGATGTATTAAAGTCACCCCTCCATCACATAAAGCCAACAAGGAACTCTATCTATGTGAAGCCTATCCATAGCAACCCCAATGGATTTAGTACCCAAATATGCTCATCGGCCTAATAATGTAGAACTAGGCCAATGTTAATACCATATCTCTTATCAACCCTAAACCCTTAGGGCTCCCTATACATATTTATAATTAAAATAGGCACCCAACCAAATATCATCTAACCTAGCAATAGGTCAACCAGAACCCTAATAACAAATAAGGAATTTTCTCGTTGCTCAAGTTGGGAATCCCAAAACATGTCATATCAATCATAAACATGGTAATGAGTTTCCTCTTAGTTAGAGCCCTATGATACAATTAAATAAACCTATATACCCTAACATTCCATTTGACCTAATCACTCTTATCTCCATACAAAATCTTAATTTGATCATCTCTCTCCTCATGTTCAATATGATAGATTAGACCACCACATAGTGGAAGTTGGTTGATCTTATGCACATCCTCAAGTAATATGGTCATCTCATCAATAAAAATTAGGAAGGTGTTTATTGTAGGATCCCATATCTTGATGAGCATTATGACCATGGACACATCTTGAGGCACATGTTGATAATGCCTCATCACTCCTAACCACACCTCTTCCATGTGGGCCCAATCAATCAGGGTCATTCCTTATTGAATCTCTATAAAGATCCTAGGGACATGATACCTCATATAGATCTATTCTCATGCTTGTAAAAATCATGGTTAACATGAATTAACATTGCTCATTTCTAAGTCAACATCTTTACCAACCTACACCAACCTAATTCAACCTATTCTACCCTAACCTACACTTGTTACCTCTACCACCTTACCTCTCATAACCCTCACCTCCCAAATATTTTAATACCTACCTTATCCTATCAAATCAACACCTAACTTTCTCTTCCAACAAGCACCTAAACCTCTTTCTTGACACCCACCCTAACTTAGCAAACTAACACCTAACTCTTTTTCTAACAAACACCTACCCCAACCCACAAATTTTCAACCATCCTATCCTAACCTAAACTTGTCACTCCAAACCTTTGGTAATTCATTACTCCTACTTAATAATTGCACTAACCTAACTTATAGTTTTCATTTTATCTACCCCACACCCCATCAAACATTTTAAACACCTAAACTATTCCCTTATTCCTCTTAGCCATCTACCCCATTCTTGCTAACATTACCCTTTAGGCCTACCTTACTAACCTAAGACTAATACAGAAGCTTTCCACTTTCCCTAACCTTATAAATAACTTAGAAAAATCTTCCCTACCCTCATCAATCACTAAAATTCATAGTGACCATTGACTATCAGGAACCCATATTTTATAAGGTATAGAACATCAATAGTCACACCTAACCATCGATGGTCATAATGGGAATTTTGTGGCCAAAACATCCAAACCTTGGCTACCCTTAAAACCTACTCAAATGGAAACTAAACCCATAATTAGATAACCAAACCCCTCTACCCACACCAAATCCCTACGCACCTAATCAATTCCCACTTTAACCCTTCCATTTATCTTAATTACACATAAACCTTACCTAGGGCATAAGAAACCTAACCTAAGAAATTTTAACCTACCCTAAACTCCTAGCCAAATACAACTCCCAAATTCATGATAATGTATCAAAATCAATACACCCCTACCTCATTTCATGACCTCTATCATGGAGTCATGAGTAAACCCACCTGTCCTCATCCACACTCACGTGCTCCGTATATCTTGATTGGTCCCTATGGTCCACCTTATTAATTTGATAAAACTCCACCTCATCACTCTCAACCTCAACGTAACACCATCACAATAAAATGATAAATTTTCCTAAAGCTCCATGTCAACACTAATAAAATTTAAAATGAGAGAAATGACTTTCAGTTTCACTTTTATCCACCAAGTTTTTTAGGGTTACCCTGACCATTGATGGTCCTCCTTAGAGACCCTAATATCGATGATTAAGTGCCCCATTTTATTGCTTCCAACTAGGAACCCCCCCCTTTTAGCAACTTAATAATTTCTCAACCACTCATAGAGACTACCTTCTCCACCCACCCCAACCACCTCATCACCTCTTTTTTGGTCTATTTTGACCCATCTAGCATGCATTTTGTGACACATTTTTCATGTTTATTTGATTGTAGTGCCAACATTTCCATGTTGAGCCTTTTGAACTTATACCATCTCGCACTTACTTGACCCACTTATGTCTTCTTAGGAGCACTTCCTACCTTGGATACCTATGACACTTGACCTATTTGTGTTTTTATTGGGAACATTTCCTACCTTAAAGACCCACTAAAAACACTACCTTTATCTAAGAGACTAATAGGTGTACTTAGCCACCATGCCTAAATGTAGTCACATGGTACACTGGTCATTTGTCCCTTAGCATTGACCTTTGTTGTTATCAATCATGGTAATGTTGTCTTTTTGTGATCTTGGCTATGGAATATTTTGTTACACTTTGTTTACTTATTTGTGATTTAATGCCAAAACCTATCATTCACTTTCATGACATCCAACCTCATAATCACCTTCACCTACCTTATCAAACCTATACCTGATTCTCCTTTACCTCATCACCTCTTGATTTGAGGGGGAACACATCCTCCCATAATCAGGGCAAGTAGCTAGACCTTTTAACCTAACAATCAGTTTTTGTTTTGAAGCTTGTTGATTACAAGCCACATAACAAAAAGGTGAAATTTTTAGACATCATAAATTTCCACACCATGAATCCAAATGTCATAATACCTTTGAGCACTCCTAGACTACCTTAGGACCCTTCTAGGACCAACCTAACCCTCTAACTCCTAACTAAGTTTACTCATAGTTAGTTTGATTAAACTAACTTAACCTAACCTTTTACCCCTCTTTACCCTTTACCATTGATTGCTAATAATCAAATTGAACATTGATGGTCACCCTAACCATCAATGATCAGGGTGCACCTCCTCAAATAAGAGCATATAATTCACCTACCTTGCTTTTCTAAAAATAGCCCATCCAATTCTTGTTGTGAGTCATTGCATGGATGAGTAAAATTTGGAAGGCCTAGCTCACATGATGCTATAACTCTATTGCCTTGCCTATAAAAGAGGGGATCAAAAAAGTGAAAAGATATCGATAAACATCTGTAAATCTACAATTGTTATCAAGAGCTTGTTCATCCAAGAGTTTCTTTTTTGTAGGTCAATCTCTCTCATCAAACCAAAAATACATCAATCATATAAGAGAGTCAAGTTGTTGTTACCTCTCTACTAAGTCCTTAGGTACCATTACACTACTGAAATCAAGCTAGATTTCACCAATAGATCAACTACCTCAACCATATACCCAATCAACTTCTGGTAAGACAAGTACTTGTTTCTCAGTATTTATTTGCTTTATTTATATTTTTCAATCAACCTATTAATTACCCATCTCTTGGAATCCATCTTTTGGATCTCATCAACCAAACTTTTTACTAACCCTAATCCTTACATAGTAACCATAAAAAATTATCCCAATCGTTGATGGTTAGCTTGACCAATGACGGTCACCTTAACCATCAATGATAAACTCAACCACCAATGGTCACTATGGTAGTAAAAACTAATAAGCTAATTTCACATACCTATACCCAATGAAATCTAATTTTTTTTCTACCTATTCACAAACCTTTTTTTGATTTTTTGAAGAAGACCCCAACCCTCTAGCACTGGTATTAATTAGTTTATCACTAATTTAATAATTTATAGTGTATTAATTAGCAAGCATTCTTGTATTCAATTTTAGTACCTTTTGATTCATTGATGCAAGTATCTTATTTTCCATTTATAATCTTAATTTTTTAAAATGTGTGGATTAACAACCCCTAAGGAAGATTTTGCTTCTCAGATCTAGTTATCACTAGGCAATCCAATCAACTATTTATCTAACAAATAAGTTTGCTTTAGTGATTTATTATATTTAGGTCATCCTCCCAAGCCAAAGATTAGTTATTCACAATCTTTTGGTTTAGTGTGCACACAATTAATCAAGTTTTTCAACCATACCTATACTTAATGTCTTCTTTTCTCTTTCCTAATAATAAACAAAAAATTTATTCAAACAAATGTATCTTCTATATTTTTAAAGATATGTAAGGAGTCACTAGGTAATAAATAAAACCATTTTATAACATCTCTTCGGTGAATTCTATGGATATATTTTAATTGAATGCATTCATCATTAACATATTTTTTGAAAGTAAGTGTATATTGAGTAAAACTAGTGTAAGAATTTACATAACAATCAAATAGGGATATTGAAGGCATAATAAAATATTCTACATAAGTATGTTCATATACATCTCTAGTACAAAGAAGTTATCAGATGATATTATCTTTGATATTCAAAAAATATGACCTAGTTTTTAAAGTGAGATCAATAAATTATTTTTGAGATTTCAAATAACATGTATCTTGTATTTAATTTAACTATTAGGGATGGTAGTGTTTATTAAATAATCATGCATGGTTTGTAACTAATTATAAATTTTAAATGTTGGTATGAGAGTATCATGACAAATTTCATTGGATGGTTTGGGAGTGTGTTATAAAAGAAATTTAATACATACTTGGGGATTATTTCCTAGTTTATTATTTTGACTTTGGATAGAATTATAAACATCATATTACATTTTATTTAATTATAATGACTTATGAGAGGGAAAAGAGTGATAATAACAATAATTATTATAATATATACATTCAATGGGTTGATGATGATTATATTAAAAATATTTGACAAAATTTTATTTAACATCACTATATAAATCTAAATAAACTATTTTACTTTGTGTTTGTGATTCACCTTCATTTACATCTTTCACTATTAAAGTGAGGGAGATAAAGGGATATCATTACTCATTGATTCCAATGGAGGAGAGAGACTATCAAAATTTTGAATTTCATTAACAATGTCTAGAATGGAATGTGGGATATCATATGAATTTAAATCATATACCTTTTATATATATAGAGAGAGGAGTTAATTCATTATGTAGTATCATTTCCTACTTATATGCTATGGATATGATTATGTAGCTTATATTGATTAATGCCATGAAATTTAGTCTCAAATTTTAAAGGTAAACTACATGCACCAATTAATGGCTCTTCACATGTTAATCCTTATGAGAGATTACGAGAGAGATGATATTCATTATCATTATGATTTTTGTGTCTTTATAAAAGGAAGAATTTAGTGATGGTATGTCTCTTTAAAATTTCTATATTAGTTAGCCCATTTTCCACTTAACTATATTCTTTGATACTATACCAATCATTTTGAGTTTTATGATCATAGTCATACCTAACATAATAATATTCTAGATTAATGTGATAATCATTTCAAATTATACCATTATCATCACTAGTCAATTCATTATCATAAGAATAAGGTTTTACATTTCTAGAGAAGATTAAATATAGAGGGTGAAAACCATTGGGAATTTCATATTTAGAAGTAATATTAGAGTTTTTAACACAAAATATCATAATTATGATGAATATAAACCTAAAAACACCCAAAAATTCATCACACAAACGAGATGATATCAATGGGTCCAACAAGGAAAGGTGTGTTTGATTTTTAAGACTTTAGATATACTAACCTTCATCATAAATAGTAAACATTGACATAAAGGAACTAACTATAGAGGATTAAACCATTCCAATATACATAGTATCATGTTTCTAGGGTACATTAAGAATAACTTCCTTTGGCTACAACTTACATGTGCACTATAAAAATAAATGGCTAAAGGATTCCTATGGCTAAACATAAAGCATATGCATTTACGATAGATCATAACACACATGGAAATGGAGATACATATATAATATTATTTAATGTCTTGCATATTATGGAAGAACCCATTACATCATGGATCAAGTAAAATGCAAGACCACTTTTCCCAAAATGACAACTCCTATTAGCTTTTAAAATGTTGGAACAACACTTATATGCAAAAAAGAGAGAAAAAAAAACTAATGACATGCAAACATTTAGTGCAAAGGATATAATAATATAATATAAATCCTTGATGTTAACTATAATATGAATCCATGAGCACAAATATCAAAAATGAAAAATAATGTTCAAAAATAAAAAGTGTGCAGATTCAAATATAATTTACCAATTTTTTGATTAAAAATAATAAATTATATCTTGTTATAGGTTCAAAACTATAAATATAAAAATGATAAATATGTACAATAAAAAATAATTTATATTTTTAAAAATGTCAAATATAGAAATTAATATTTTTTGAGAAGTGATAAGGGATGTACTTATCTTTCACATAGATTTGTGTTGACTATTTTGACATTTTTAGTGAAATTATGTGAAAGATATGATTGTATAGGTTCAGGACCATGCACAAAATTAGAAACAAAATTTGGATAGGTGCACATTAATTATACTATAACATAATACATTCTAGTCCATTGACTACGGACTTGTCCCAACTGACTATAATTAATCACTAATAAAATAAGACATATAAAGTAGGATTATGACTATGATAGATCAAAGGTAGAGGAAAAGAATATTATTAGATACCACTGTAGTAAGTGGTCAACATCATAGTGTGTTTGAGTCCATTAACTGCAAACTTATCATATTGATTGTGACCCTAAACTAATTATTTCACAACCTCTACTTTCATTAATTAGAGTTTTGGATGTATTTTAAAATATTTAATATTATGATAAGGTATTTCAATAATAAAAACCTATCTTAATTTATATATACTAATTAAAATCAAGTTGGGGGGGGGCGGGGTTTCATCTAAAATGGATTAATTTAGATAGACCTTGGTTAATCCATGTTGATTGACAAATAACTGCACTTCATTTCCAATTATCTAAATAGGGATGGAACTCATATTTCTTTATCCCACTTTTTTTTGTGTGTGTGTGTGTGCACACGCGCATGCATTCGTGTGTGTGTGTTTAATGGTTAATGCACATATAAGTTCTCTTTTTCTTATTTTATGCTTGGCATAAGTATATAGATGATAATTCAATTGTGAATATAGTTTTATCAAACCTATAAACATAATATAAGCATGCACACATGCGCACACACACACACACACACACACACACACACACACACACACACACACACACACACACACACACACACACACACACACACACACACACACACACACACACACACACACACACACACACACTCACTCTCTCTCTCACACACACACACACACACACACACACACACACACACACACACACACACACACACACACACACACACACATTTAAGAGATCCATATTTAATGACTCAAATTATACTTGTATATATAGATATTTTCATTTTCATTTTAAAAAAGTTTTCCCAAGATAAGACACAATGGTAAGAAATAAAAATTAAATGAAGCTTGAATTCAATTAAAACCTTAATGTTATTCTTATATAATTACTAGCTCAATGGGTAGGACCATAAGATGTTCCTATCTGGTTACCAAGCACATGTCTATAAAGAAAATGGACCAAAACCAGGGATCCCCATGACATAATGGTAAGATAAAAAACTAATAGACAAACTCTCAAACCAAAATAGAGAAAAATAACCAAGTATAATGTAATAATAAATACCTTATTACTTTGCATTAGTCTATGAATACATATTTACAATAAATGACATAAAGCATAGTTTTGTACCAAATGTTAGAGTTTACACTAGCCATCAGTACATATGCAAGATGTAGATGTGTACATTATTAGTGAGCTGATATCAAATTAAACCAAAATGTAAATATATAAAATTGAAGTTATAAATGGGTCATTTTAGTTTATCAAAAATAAATAAGTGATAAAGTAATATTATATTTTGAAATAAAATCATTTAAAATTTGACATTTAACCAATTTTCACTTGCAGTTACTATATATGTTAAATTTTTCACACCATATAAAATATAATAATGAAATTTATGTTTAAAAATTAATAATGTATCAAACTATGAGCCATGGAATGGTTGTATGATTTAGGGTTCATGCGTGTGTGTGTGTGTGTGTTTGTGTGTGTGAGTGTGATAAGATAAGATAACCAAAAGATCTATGACATCCTTGTGGATGGTAGATACCCATTCACATGGTATGACACACATGTAGTTAATAATTAAGTCATGTGGTTCATATTATAATACTTATCAACATGAAAACATCTATTTTAATGTGATTTAATTATGGTTCTAAGTAATGTATTTAGGATGTGAAAGTAGGAATTAAACTCATAATATGGTGTGCATATTATAGATTAATACTTCTACCCATATCCTAAGCTAGATATCCATCTACTTAAAGAAAAACTATGATCATCTTTGAATTAAAATACTCATATACTAAGAGGAAGTTTTCAATCTTAGAAAATTGATAATATTCATATTGATTTTGAATAATGTGAGAGGAGAGTTAGTGTTGATCCCTATAACCCCTACTATCCTTTAGATCAAAGGAGATCTAGTTACTCCTAGGCATCATAATATTATACATCATGTAATAATACACACATGTTGTTTGAGTAGTGACCAATAATGCATGTGGATCTGATCATGTAATCTATGACAAAAGTACCACATAGACCATGAAATCAATAAATCATATGTCTAGTCCATAAAATCATACTCATTAAAAATATTGGTCGGCATAAGGTAATTATATCATATTCACATAGGTTCATCTCCATTAAAAAATATATCACTTTACAATAGATATCGAGATTAAAAAAAGGATGAGAGAGTATAATTTATAGTATGCTAAAAAACATCTTAGTCATGAATGTAATAAAGTTGATAAAACTAGATGAATAGAATGGTTTTTGTTGTATCATAATAACAATAAAACATCCTCTCATTGTGAAATAATTAAATGTAGGCCCAAAATCATTATTTTTCATACCATGAAAGGAAGTCCTATTCATAAAAAGGTAAGTCAAAACTACTAATATCATGGAAAAATAAATCAATAATGTCACAAAAGTAACTTAATTCTTTCTAGTGAATCTCAAGATAAAATAGAAGTTATATTTACAAACCCCTCCTAACTAATTCACATAGACCCAAACAATCCCATTTATACACATAAGGTGTATCCATTTTAATATTACCCAAAGATCCCAGTGTTTTACCCAAGATATGATATCATAATGTAACACACCCAAAAAAAATCACATATAAAAACCCATAGTTTTTTATCCCAAAGAAAAACCCATCCATTTCCTTCTCTTACAACACATTATTATGTTATTGATATGGTTTATAACTACATAAGATGCATTATTCTTAGTATTTGTACCTTCAAAATAGAATTTTTTTATGCCAACATGTTAGACCTCATTATTTTATTTAAGTTAAAGAATGAATATGATACTATTGGCAAGTGTACTTTCTATTACATTAATTTACTGTGTTGTTTCTTGATAATAAAGTAATATATAAAAATTATTTCACAATTAAAATTATATCATTTAAGTCCTATTCTGACATTATTACTCTTTCTAAGTATCCTTTACACACTTATATTGACATAATCTATTAAAATTATACCATAAGTTCATATTAATTCTACCATATGGGTTTAAACAATACAATGAAGTCATTTAATAGCTTTAATCATTATCATTTTTTCAAGGTAATATATAATTTAAATTAACATGGTTACTTTTTTGATTTTAACACTTATTTGTCATTTAATAAATTATTATAATTAATTATACATGTCAATAAGTAAATTTGAATTACTAATGTTGGCCTGTATAATAGCATCCCACCAATGAAACCATATTCACTTAAGATAATGTCCAACTTATGTCATATGTACTTAAGTTTTTACAAGAAAATAATTTAAATAACACCTTAATTCTTATTTATAATGACTCAAGTTTTGTTTATCTTTTAATTAAAAGTTTGAAAAACCTAATTTTAACCCATAACTTTATCAAAATTGCATAGGTAGTTAGGCTTAGTCAAATTTCATTACAAAAAGGAAAATAATGCAAATATTTCACATAGTCTGTTAAATTAGCATGTTGTTCAAAATTTAGTATTACATAGTGAAATATACCACCTTTGTGTTAGATATATAATCACTGAGAGGGGGGGGAGGGGTAAATCAGTGAGCCCAAATAATCTAGCTTTAATTTCAATATTTACAAATACATAACCAATTACCACAAGCATTCATGCAACATACACATCATTCATAGAAATGAGCAAGAGAGACAATGCAAGATCAATCACATAACATATGACATACATGGGAAACCCTCTTGGGGAATAAAACCCACTAGAACCTACAATTGGAATACTATCCTATAATAATAATAACCAATTTATACCAACTACAACTAATCAAGGAACTAAAATCCCTATTTAGTGAGACTACAATCCCACAAGGTACTTCAACACCTATTTAGCTAAGCTACAACAACTAGAATTTTATCAAGTTTCACCTTACAAGGAGGCTGCAACCACCTTATATGTTGAGCTACCATAATAACACCTATGAACACATCCACCTATGAACTGATGTCTTCAACACCTAATGATGGACCTATGATTATCATCCTTCACCTTCAACAACAACTCTATGACCCAACACAACCTATTGGCCAAAACACATTACATACTTGAACCAACACATAAAGATAAGTTAGTACACATTACATATCCCACATAACCCCACTCCTCAACTCTGCACACTCAATGCATTCTTCATAGAAACAACTCTGTCATAGATTTAATAACATGACCATATGGTCATACACATAGACCACACATTGATCTACCTCTTATATAAGACACTAATCTCACACAAACATCAATAATATTTCACTCACACACAAGGCATCTGTAGTCATATAAAATACAAAAATTGGTAACTTTAGTGTGGTGAATGACACCCAAACCATAGGTCCCTCCTACTTTTTTTCATGACCCTCATAGGCTTCTTTTCATTGATTATGAGTCATCTGTAGCCTTCTAGACTTAATCCTATCTTAGTCATACTACTCTTTCCATGACTAATCCATCCCTTCAGGCCCTGTTAGCACAAGACAATATTTTCACACTTGGACTATAGCATTAGTGCCACTCCTATTCATTTTCAACACTCTTATCCAAGTGAAATTTTATCCCCAATGGTTAATTCCTTCTAGTTCCCAATCCTTCTCCTTATTGGCCTAATGCGAGCACATTTAACCCATGACCAATAGATCCCTATAAAATACCATTCAAAGATAATTTGGAGAGGGTTGGAAATTATCACTAAGAAAGTATGAATACAAGCAAGACTACTCAAACAATCTTCCCTATTCTCTACATACACCTAGCCAATATAATTACAAGCTTATTCAAATCCTTACACTAGTCCCTGGCCACTTCAAGCACATCTAGTTTAGAATTTTGCATCTTCATACACACTATAGAACAAAGTACATCAAGTAGGAGAACTACATATGGATTGATCCTTCTTTGAATTTTTGGTATGTAGGCAACATGCCTATACAAGGCATGTGGATCCATGTTAAGTGAATCTTACACACACTAACCACCCCTCTTTCTCAAAATTGGTTAAAGCACAATGGAGTATAGGGTTTGAAGAGAAAATATACTATATAAGGAGATATATAGACTTTTGAATGCTGAAAATTCATAGATAGGGTCACACGGACTTAGCAAACAAAACCCAAAAAGCTTAGATCCTCAAGACAAAAGTGGTAGAAGTGGACTATAACATTAGTGACACTCCTATCCATTTTTGATGCTCCTATCTAATCACAAAATGAAGGTCAGATCTTAGTTTATGATAGTGCCCCAATCCTACACAGTGAATATCAGACCTTATCTCAGCTATATCAATCAATTTCTAACTAAAGTCTTCTTTTCCATCTCTTATTACTATTTTAAAAAGGATACAATTACAATCTAATTTACACAAATTAGTATCTTAATTATTGCATATTTATTTAATTATTTTAATACTCAAAACATTTAATTGTATTAATAATAATACAACAATATTATCAAAATTATTAAAACAATTGGTGAACTTGATTTGAGCAACACTTCAGGCAACAATTCGGGTGACGGTTCTACCCCAATTGGTGGTAGAACTTCTGGGAGCCATAACTTTTGAAACATAGCTCTGTTTGACTCCCCGTTTGAATTTTTGGAAATATAATAATGAGAATAACATTAATATGGAATATAGATATCATAAATAGTTTTTTACCCCCAAAAACCCAATGAAAGCTCCCAAAATTTATATTTTAATAGTGTTGTCTAAAAATAGAAAGTTTTTAAAAATAGTAATTTCCCAAATTCTATGCTTTTGTATATCATGGAATGTCACCAATATCAAGGGAGATGAAGTGGTTCAAATTTTATGATTTACAACACAAAATTAAATAAATTACTATTTTTAAAAACTTTCTATTTTTAGATAACACTATTGAAATTAAACTTTTAAGGACTTCCATTGAGTTTTTAGGGGTCAAAAGCCATAGAGTATATATTTGTGCCATATAATCACATTCTCCTCATTATTATATTTATAACGGTTCAAATGGGGAGTCAAACGGAGCTATGGTTCAAAAGTTATGGCTCCTAGAAGTTCTACAACCAATTGGGGTATAACTGTCACCTAAAGTGTTACCCGGATCAGAACCAAACTTAATTCATTTGCACATAAAAACCTTATAAACCCTAGGGTAAATTTCCTAATTATTTTAATATATATTTTTAAATTTTTTACTTGAATAATAAACTCAAAAATTAGCATTAAATCTTGAAATTTTATAGTAATTTTAAAATAATTTTATTTCAAACCCTAGCTGCCCATATTTTTTTAGTAATTTTCCAATAATTTTCTAATTTTTTAATATCATATTAAAATTATAAATTCACTTCAAATTTCAAAATTCAATAGTAATTTTCACAAACATTTATTTTTCAAAACCCTAGTTGCATCTACTAGGTCCTATTGAATCATAAATTTTTCAATAAAATTTTAATTTTTTACTTACTTATCTAACTCATAAATTCACTTAAAATTTTAAAATTTCATATTAATTTTCAAAATAATTATCTTTCAAACCCTAACTAGATACACTAGGTCTCATTAATTCTTGAGGTATCACCTTACATGTTTGTGAGCTTCATATCCTTTCTACGCAATTTCCAGTTCATTATTTAGTACTTTACATTTCCTATACTCATTAATTCTCTTCTCTAGAACATTGCCTCTTACAAATTATTTAAAAAATTCAATTAAATCTTAAATTGTTTTCCTACATTAACAATGGCCCAATACACCATTTTTATGAAATTGATAAAAGGGAACTACAAGAACTTTTAACTAAACACCCTAACATGTAAGATGATATGCTTAAAATAATAAAATAAGAATAAAAAAAGTCAATAATAGCCAATATTTTCAAACCACATAGAAACTAGTTGAAAATGACACTACAGGGGCAATTATGTCTCAACAACCCCTATAGCAAGCCAACCTACCTCTATGCCACCAACTACAACTAGTACATCTTTGTCTCCTGATGTGATAGGCCTTATACAAGAGATATCTTCAATCTAAGGTGATACATCTTGAGCAAGGTACCTCTAAAACTATGTAGGCTTTGGATTCTTTTTCTCTATTGCATACACCATTGGCATGTCACATTTCTTCTACACCCTTGACATAAGGTTTTGTTCAATACAAGATTACTCTATATGATGTCAAGGTTGATTCAAAGACACATTTGAAAGATTTTAATGCAGCATGCTTGGAATATGTACCAAAGGAATGGATACTTACCAAGTTATTTCTATAGAGCCTAAAGGATTATGCTTTAAAATGGTTCTAAAATCTATCAAATCAGTTGGTCAATGCATTCAATCATTTAGCTGACATGTTCCTAGCTCATTTTAGCATCAATATTGGTGATAAAGTTTCATATGCCAAAATTGCACAACAAAAATAAAGGTCAAATGAGCATCTCATAGATTATGTTCTTCGATATAAGACTATTTTGGCTAAAATGACTAGCCCCATGACCAATCAAGAGTTACAAGATCTCTTCAAATAGAGCCTTCTTCCAACATTACATGAATCAATTATGTTCAAAACATTCTCTTCCTTCATTGAATTATGTCACACACTAAAGGAAAGAGAATTCAAACTTCAATGGGCAAACTCAAGTATACAAGTATCTTAGAAACAACAAACAATAATAACAAGAAAGTCCCATACAAAGTCAAGGTCAATGATAACAAGAGTCAGAATCAACCGATAGTTAATAAAACTTCCAAGCATCCTCAACATGTGGTTTTATCAATAAATCCTTGGTGAACCTTTACCAATATACCAATTTCTCCAGGTAGAGTTTTACAATAGCTATTGAAATGTAACATCATATCTCTCCCTCCTATTCAAGAAGTTGACATAACAAAGCCTTTTCCACGGGGACATAATCAACATGCATTTTGTGAGTTTCATAGGGCACAAATCCATATAACAAATAGATGCACTAGTTTGAGACATAATATATAGTATTTGTTAGATGGAAAACCTATTGATCTTGGCACTTTAGTGGAGCCTCCTCAGGCAAAGCCAACATAGGATAAAGCATTAAAATTATTCTCCAATCCTTTTTTACAACATTCCAAATAAGAGATAGGGAATACATAAGGGGTTCACCATGCATATCATGCACATCCCCCACCAGATACATACATGGCACCTTTAGTTGAGACACATCCTTTGAGAAACATGATTGGTGTATATAATTCTAGACTTCTAGCTAGACCTTCCATCTCCTTCTCAGAGTAGGAGATCATTGAGGATGATTCAAATTATCATGAACTCTTTATAAAAAATTACATTTATAATCATCCTATTCATAATGTTCTCATAGACAATGGATCTAGTATGAACATGTACACTATGACGTTATTGTAATATTTAAGATATTTAGAGTAGGATATTACCCTAATGGACATAGTTATTAGTGGATTTAGTGGGCACATATAGAGTTCATTGGATGAGATTGTACTTCCTATATAGGTTAGTCTAACACATTTGGCCACACCATTTACTATAGTTCCTAGTGTAGGAGTTTCTGATATGTTACTCGGTTGACCATGGATTCAAAAACTTCAAGAGTTACCTTCTATAGTTCATAGATATGAGAAATTCATTCATGATAATTAATTTATTACAGTTGGTAGAGTTCCATATGAGTTATCAGTCCTAACTTTAGAGCCATCCTCTATAATATAATCACTAGTTTTAGTCCTACCATCAGTTTCATTTTTTCCACTAGTTATAGTACCTCCTCCAATTCCAATTTAGACATAGTTGAGGCATCCATCATTAGCATACAGAGTTCATACACTTCCATAGCTTTAGGATTCTAGATAGCATCTAGCTACATTGTTCACACCCAAGGTAGTATCATTGAGATCTCATGCATCTACTTATAGAGCACATGTTTAAAGAGATTTCCTAACTACTAGATGGGTCCCTAAGATCCCTAAAGTTGCATCTACTTCTTAGAGTTATAGGGGGACCCCACACTCAATTTCTACTTCAGAGATTTTAGAGTATTTATAACATATATAGCTTTTAGAGCCACAGTCTTAGCATTTTCATCATGCTTCACAATCACACATGATTCCTCTCCTTGATATAGGACACCATGATAGGGAGTCTCTCATGAGACTCATCAATTAGTATCATACTTTCCTAGATTACTTTTACATAGTTTTTTTATGACTGATTATACATAGCTTATATCAAAAAAACCAAAAATAATAGAACATGAAAAAACATGAAAAATAATACAAAATTTCAAAATATCAAAAAAATTCAAATAACTCAAAACACCAAAACATTTTGATCATATGTATTATCTATGATTTACAGTTCTACTATAATTTTAGACTTACATTTGTTGTTCTATGCTATTGTTTGTTGATTTATCTATATTACCATGTTTTACTTGATCTTGTTTGAGTGTGTGCAGTGACATCTAGATCCTTGATTGTTTCACTCCACCCATTGAGGGGGCATCCTACTTGTACATCAAGACATACATTGATATACATACCCATTGGGGGTATCTTATACATGACTACACCATCCAGGTTATGTCATTCCTACATCACACACTCTAGTTATCATTTTGATGTACATTATTTACTAGCTTACATAGATTACTATATCAGCACTCACTAGTATATAACACTTATGTATTTCTTAGAATATACCTAATATTATACTAACATGTTTTGCATACATTCACTTCTTTCTTTAATTATTTAGATATGATTGTACTTCCAATTATCACATGCTTTCTTTTCTTACTTAGCGTAGCTTGATGTGATTGCATTTCTTAGTTCATGTTTGTCTCATATATGTACCTTAGGACATTTGCCAATGTTCTTTGCTTATATTATTGTGTGTGCCTTATGACATTTGCCAATGTCCTTTGTCTATACTCTTTCATGTGATTTGGCTTTCATTCCAACCTTGCTTGTTTCAATTATATGTGTATGTGGTAATTAAACATGCCTTGTATGCTTACTTTCCAATTTGAGTGACATGTGCCCATGTCCCTTTTTTTCTTACCCTCTTGGCCACTCTTGTATGCTTATTGCTTCTTTCTTTATACACTTGTTGCTTATTTACTTATTGATTTTTTGCAATGCCATGATTCACATCATGCATTATCTTAATTTTTTGGATGCCTTTATGGACATCATACTCCATCCCTCCTACTAACAACTAACAACTAACTAGAATTATAGTTATAATTCAGTACATTACACATGTTATTACATTATTATATCTATCTAGACATACTCCTGTTGATATAATAATCTCTTATTACAAACCATGTTATAACTTGAGAGATATTGTCAATTATCATTGCTCTATAATGTATATTTACAACATAGCACACATGTAGGGATTTCTATTTTAAGGGTAGTCGTTACATGGTCTCCATTCCTACCCTCAAAAGAGGGGGTAATAAGCAAGGGTTTTTTCATAGAGATCAGATCTCCTAACAATCAAAAACAATTTTCAGAACAACCAGACATCAAACTAATCAAAATAGACTAGGAAAATAGTGAAAATGATAGAATAATTACCAAATTTGGCCTAAGACAATAGCACCCAACTTAGACTAAAACACTAGTGCCACTACTATCCATTTTTAGTGCTCCTATCCAAATAGTATAAAAAATAGACTTTCTAGAAGTAGGTAGAAAAGTAGGTTCAACTATAGTTTTACATAGTCTGACTAATTTAGAATTATTAGTTTTCATTACACTTTTGCTCAAATAATCTAGATATAGGAGGCATTATGCATGACATGATGGATCTCACTTATAGTTTTAGATACAGTAGTTGGTATAATTTCTAGATCATAATCCATGTTCTAGACACCAGTGATTGGGGGTAATGTATGCATTACATTTTTTTTCTTTTCTTTTTGAGTTTTGTATTACCCAAGCATTCTCAAAAATTATGTGACTTATTCCATCTACAAGTGGGTGTAATCATTTTGTAGTTTGGTTTCATACAAGGCTACTTCCTCATTTTAGAGTGGCTTTCATATAATCTTAATGCACCAGTCTCAGAGTAGTTTTCATATAAGCCTAATATCCATATTTTGGAGTGGCCAAGAGTTACCTAGTTTCTATCATACATTTGGCTATCCAAGCCATCATTTTCATATTATAGATCATTCATGGGCTTCAAGATCCATCTCATATGACATAAATTTCATGTTAATATTAGTTCATATATTCACTTCACAGGGCAATGATGTAGCCAAAGGACCAGCCTTTGTATTCTTGAGCCACCTACTTAGAGGGATTGGATACATAGTCCAAACATTGTTCAACACACGTATGACCACCTAACTTCACTTAGAGAGAGATGATGTAGCCAAAGGGTTAGGCTTTGCATTCTTGAGCCACTCTTGGGGAATTGAGCACTCAGATCCATTCATAATATTACTCTTGGTTTAGCATCATTCAACACATACCTAACACATCTAACATCACTCAACACCACAATAAATTTACACTTCACAGTGTGCTCTCTCTATGCACACCCAACATCACACAACTTCATGAGTTTCACATTTATAGGTAAGTTAATGTATACTTTCTATTTTTCCTTTATCCTAGTATTTTGCTTTACTACATCATTATAATAAATGGTGAGAAAATGTAGTCATATAAAATGCAAAAATTAATAACTTGAGTGTGGATAATGACACCCAACCTATAGGTCCCTCTTGCTTCCTCTCATGATCCTCATAGGCATATTTTCATTGATTCCCAGTCAACTATAGCCTTCTAGACTTAATCTTAGCTCAGCTAGACTACTCTTTCCATGACTAATCGATCCCCCTAGGCCTCATCAACTTAGGATAATAGAGACACACTTGGACTATAACACTGATGCCACTCCTATATTCTTTTGATGCTCCTATCAAAGTAAAATTTTGGCCCCAATAGTCAATTCTTGCCAGTTCCCCATCCTTTTCCTTATTAACCTAATGTGAGCACATTCAACCCATGACAAATATATCCCTATAAAATCTCATTCAAATATCATTTGGAGAGGGTTAGAAATTATCACTAAGAAAGAATACAAGCAAGACTACTTAATCAATTTTCCCTATTCTCTGCATACAACTAGCCAATATACTCACAAGCTTATTCAAATCCTTACACCAATCCTTAGCCACCTCAAGCACATCTAGTTTAGAATTTTACATATTTATACACACTATTACACAAATCACATCAAGTGGGAGAATTACATATTGCTTGATCCCTCTTTGAAGTATTGGTATGTAGGTAACATACCCATATAAGGGGTGTGGATCCTTGTTTATTGAATTTTACACACACTAACCCCCCATTTATTGAAATTATTCAAAGCATAATGGAGTATAGGTTTTTAAGAGAAAATATTCTCTACAAGGATCTCTATAGACTTTCAACTACCAAAACTTCATAGATAGGGTCACATAGACATAGCAAACAAAACCCAAAAAGCTTAGATCCTCAGGACAATAGTAGCAGATGCAGACTATATTATTGATGCCACTCCTATCCACTTTTGGCACTCTTGTATTATCATAAAATGAAGTTCAAATCTTAGTTTACAATAGTATCCCAGTCTTGCAAGTGAGTATCAGATCCTGGCTCAGTCGTATCAATCAATTTTTAGCTAAGTCTTCTTTTTCATCTTTTATTACTATTTTTAGAAAGGATAAAACTGAAATATAATTTACACAAATTAGTATCATAATTATTTCATATTTATTTACTAATTTTATAACTTATACCCTTTAAATAAATTAGGAATAATACACCAATATTCCCAAAATTATTAAAACAACATCCAAACCATCCTTTTGGATCAACCTAGACCTCTTTGCTCATCATCAACCTATAAGAACACTTTTTGATCTCAAAAAGATGACCTACATAGCATACATATATTCCTCAATATTCTCTACTCATCAACACAATGATTTGGAACATTCAGCCTCTTTTCTTCTTTACTTCAACACTCACTCCTCTCTAATCCTAGAAACCATCTCTTTTAGTTTATATATATATATATATATAAATCAAGAAAATAACATAGGACCACTTTCAAATACATGGGTCAAATCCTTATGTCCCCTTCAACATCCTAAAATGATCATAGTCATCTTTTCTCACATCTGTGTTTGCTCAAACAACTCAAACATTGACTTGGTGCACAAGAACATCATGAAATAATACATAGTAATCTTATTAAGAATTATTCATACTCAATATAGATTGATCACACATATAAAATCCACATAGAACATCCTCATGGAGTCTAAAACACTCCCTAATAGCCAAATCATCAAGAGACATCAAAACAATATCTATATAACCTTAGTTACTCTTCTCAGGTCACTTGCAGAACCAATACAAACACAAAGTCAAATTTTAACATTAATATATTTGATTGTACACACTTACATATATTCAAATTAGGTTCATTAGATGCACCATGGAGTCCTATTCATCTTTTATTTTTACAACATTGGTAAATTCTATCTAGATCAAAAGATATGGCCTAAGGACCAAACACTAGTTTTTATCATGTTAAATTTGAATATTTAAATGACAATGATCACAATTAAAATTCAACCACTTTTCTTGCATCTTGTGTCCTCACTACTTAGATCAATTTCACACCATTGATTTTGTCCAAAATTTAATGCATAGGAAACAATGCTCAAACATTGAAAATCTAATAGTTGACCTCATCTCATGCAATCTGGAAACTTTGACTCAATGTACACTATCAATCTCTGTAGATCAACCAGGTTTATAACTATTAAATCTCACCATTCAATCAATCTATGTGAACACCTTCTCGCTATTAGATCTTTATCCTTTACCTTTGCTCAGTCATTAAATATCATGCACCTTTCCTCATCTCACTACGTCTTGACTTCGTAGAGTTATGCGCACCATCGATCTTGCTTGAACTTTAATTGTGCATAAATAACTATGGGATCCTTACTTATCTTCTTGGAAGGTCAACATTTAGTCTCCATATCTTTTGCTTCACCTAGGCACATGTTGTCAAATTTGGATTATATGATCTCCTCACATAGTAGAATCCAACAAAGTATCAAACTAATTTTGAATCCTTCACATGTGAGAGATATAATGCCATTAAAATTTCTTCTCAAAATCTTCTATCATAGAGACAACTATGTCAAAACCTACCTAAGAGGCCAGCTTTGAACATGCATAACTTTTTGTCATGCTTCAATGCATGATTCAAAATTTAGCACAAATAAAATAGGATAAAAAATAAACAAACCCATATGATCATCTTATTATAAAAAATCCACACATGCTAGATATAAAACAATCAAAATGCCCACTCAAATTTTCTTACCATATGTAAATTTGACCAAGTATGAGAAACATAGTTAAACTACCTAGGGGTCCAACTTTGTACAAGCATATCTTTTGACGCACTTCATTGCATGATCTAAAAATTAGAACATAAAAAATAGACACAAGAATGAATAAACCCATATGATAATTTTTTTTGACACCTCCATGTGTGTGCATGTTGACCTCATCAACGATATTACTAAGCTCTACTTGAACCCTTTTACAAATTTGGCTAAGTATGGGAACATAGTGAATTCTATTTGAGTAGCCAACTTTGCATGCTCATATCTTTAATCATGATTCATCACATGACATGAGATCTAAAACATAACAACTAGAGACTAATTTTATCATAACCATATGACCAACTCCCCTTGACTCATTCCCATGTGGTAGTGGTGATTTCATCAAATTACCTACTCATATTTTTTGCCACTGGACCTAAAGTGTCTAGATGAAAACTATAGACAACCATATGAATCCTACTTATGCACATAAGCACTAAAATAATATAAAAACATATTAGGGATCTATTTAACATACTCAAATCACCATACTCATCCCTGAACATATCTAACCATGCCAAAATTGAAGATCAACTAATCATACTTCAAGCATATAACAACAAACACATTGCACACTTTGTCATTATCATATAGACTATCAAGGTAATTCATCCACTCACTAGGAAACCTCCATGACATCACCATGACATCATTGATAATACTTCAATAATCTCCCCCTTTGTCATTGATGTCAATAAACATCATTCTGCTCACCTTCTCTCTCTTCAAGCACTCCCACAACAAGAAATTTCTCCCCCTTTGACATAATGACAAAGTGGGCACCAACTAATCCTAAGGAAATGAATAGACCATAAATATGAAAGGAAAATCTTTGAAAGATGATACAAACTCCCCCTTACCTTGAGCCTACCTCTTCTTGCCTTGATAACTTCCTCTTCCTCCATGCCAATACTCTCTTCAATCAAACACTACAGTCAATGAAGAAAGAACATGTAAAACAAAAAAATATGATAGAACACATAAATAAACATCTAAGAGGGACTCCCCATAATAAATATGAGAAACTTCACATCTTGATCATATTTAGATATCCATACACCATGAATAACCACCACATATACTTATTAGCCTTCTTTCTCAAACTACCATAAGGATAACCAACAGAACTTCATTCCACTCACCAAATAGGAAACATTCTCTCAACCTAATTTAAAACTCTCCTTGAAACAAACATACCTTTATCTTTTGGATAAACTAAGCAAAAAACACATCTTCTTCAAACTAGGCCTATCGAACCTCATTGTAGCCCTACCTGGAACATGCAAATCCCATAATTTTTAGTAGCTACATATTTAGGAACTAAAAATTCATATATGGATCACTCTCATATTCCACCTCTAGCACACCAATTTTCATCATCAACCACATTCTTTGAAACATACTTCCTTCACAAACCAACTACCTAATTAGGCCTCCAACATGATAAAAACTTGAATATATTGAGAACCACAAACCTTAAATTCCATATTAAGATTTATTTTACCACCCATTTGGCCCATTAAACATATTAATAATCCTTATACCTCAAATCACAAGGAAAACTACTTTCCAAGTATAGCCCAAAACCCTAGAATCTCAAAATAAATAGGGTCAACAAACCACCTTCTAGTCAACATACACCTCTAAAACTTATGTCACACTTAGAAACACCCATCAAACACTTACAGACCGAAAATTGAGCCACCATACCTTTGGGAACATAGACTTCATATGACTCCTTTTAGGCCTACTTCCCCTTAAGCAAAAACTAAGAGAACCAAGAGCACTCAAAAATATTCAATTTGGCTTCAACATATCATCAGACCATAAAACATCACAAGGAAGTGTATGAAAATTTATGATAATTAACCCCTTCTTGACATTTCATCAATCTCATTGTGCCATCTAGATATACCCATTTTGACTTTGTACCACAACTCCTTCACAAACCTCTAGAGTAAACACATGAACTTGTTGCTCCCTCAAACTTCATGCTTCACTAGGAACATGACATATTTAACAAGTATTCAAATACTATCCAATTATATTCAACACTCATATATCTATACCTCATCTTTAGAACAATGTGAAATTCTATGGCACACATAACTTTATACTACAAAATCCAAACCATGACCAACAAGCTAACTCTTTCTCAAGATAGGATCACTGAGGTTCTTTAAAAGATTATTTTATCTAATAAATAGATATATAAAAAGAATGCACAAGCATACCTTATTTTCATACCTTCTTATCAAACAATATTTGATAGCCACCAAGCTTCCTTTGACTAATAAGTGTCTCTTTGAAGCCTAGATAGAGACACCCCTTTGACATAGTGAGACTAAAAGTCCCAAAACTCAGGAGACTCACATATCTCCATATCATTTTCTATATTTTATTGCTAACACATTTTTCAATTAATATTTAATGGATTCTTTGATTTAAATTTGTTAACAAATTCTAACAACATAAACTCTTGACTTTCCTTCATTTTTGTTCCTTTTTCCACCTTGGAAAATAATCCATCAAGAACCTTAGAATCAACAAGGTTAGTCTTCTTAGTATTTACTACCTCAGGTCTCCATACCAAATTTTGACTCTTCTTGTCTTCTACAACCATCTTACCTACTTGACCTTTGAGTTTAGACTAATCTATAACATAGCCCTCTAGAACAACTTTATTATCAACCTTATGACTAGAAGAATTGAAAATTATTACCTTTGGTTTCCATACCTAAGATTTTACTTTATCACACCTTCTAGGAGCTCTGTATCCTTTGAAATACCTTGAATACCTCTTAGCATTATTTGGATAGAGTCTAGTAATATGCCCACTCTTATGATAACTAAAATAAATAAAATCATTCATACCTTTTGATAGATTTGAATTATGATCAATCTTTGGCCAAAAACTCCTATCATATCTCCATGAATATTCATACTTGACTAACATCATTCTACAATCATTAACTCTATGATCATACTTATTAAATGTATAACAATGACCATGAAATAAACTAGCATAGCTTAAAGCATTTGGTTGTCTAACTAGTCTTCTTTTATTTCCTTTGACCTGATCTGACTTATTTTGATCATCTTCAAGCTTGATTATCTTGATAATAAATTGCACATGCTCATCAATAAATGAACCTATCTTGGTTTCTAATTAAATGCTCTCATCCTTTTTATCTCTTACACATAAAATTGTAGTTGTTAACTAACCTCTGATAAATTGGATAGTCTCCTTATCACTCTTAGGTTCTTTAGCCATGTCATCCTTTATTCTACATGCTTGTTCCATCAAACTTCCCTCAAGATAACTGACTTATTCTTGAAGACCTTTCATCATATTTCTTATCTTATGAGTCTTCTTATTTTTCTCTTTTAGTTCACCAAGTGCACACATGAGGTTAGCTTATAGATCAACTTCTTCTTCACTATCATGGCAAACTTCTTCATCACACATGATGTCCTTTTATTTTGAACAAATTTCCTCTTTTGAACTCAAACTTGTTTTGGAATCTTCTAGTTGATCCTTGAGGTTATTGATAACCTTATCATCCTCTTTAGCATATTTCTTCAAAGTACATATATGTTCTTTAAGTGACTTGATCATATCCTTCCACTATTGATTTTATTTCTTCAACTACTTAACCATATTTCTACCAAATTAGTATCACCTTCAATCTATTAGGATTCCTCCAAAGGACCTAATTTGATACCAATTGTTAGAGGTAAAATTACTGAGAGGGGGGTGAATTAGTGAACCTTAATAATCTAGCTTCAATTTCAATATTTACAAACACTTAACCAATTATCATAAGCATTCATAAATAATACACATAATTCATAGTAATGAGCAAGAAAGACAATTCAAGATCAATCACATAACACATGACATACATGTGAAACCCTCTTGGGGAATAAAAACCACTAGAACCTGTAATTGGACTTCTATCTTATAATAACAAGAACTAATTTATACCAACTATAACTAATCAAAGAACTAAAATACCTATTTAGTGAGACTAGAATACCAAAAGGTTATTTAACACCTATCTAGTTGAGCTACAATAAAAACCATACTTTTAGCAATTTTCACCTTGTAAAGAGGTTGTAATCACTTTAGATGTTGAGTTACCAAAATAACACCTATGAAGACATCCACCTATCAACTAATGTCTTCAATACCTAATGATGGAAATATGATTATCACCCTTTATCTTTAGCAATAAATCTATCACCCAACACACCCTGTTGGCCAAAGCACATTACATACTTGAACCAACACACAAAGATCAATTAGGACACATTACATATCCCAACTAATCCCACTCTTCAACTATGCACACTCAATGCATCCTTCATAGAAAAAACTCTAACATATATTTAAAAACATGAGTAGATGGTCATACATAGAACACACACTGATATGCCTCTCTAATCAACCACCAATCTCACACAGACATCAACAATCCTTCACTCACACACAAGGCATTGAAACCATCATTTGGATCAACCTAAACCTATTTTCTAATCCTCAACCTATAAGAATGCTATTATGATCTAAAAAACATGACCTATAAGTCATATAAATATTCCTCAATCTATTATGCTCATCAACTCAACCATTAGGCACACTCAACCTTTTCTCTTCTTTACTTCAACTCTCACTCCTCACCACTCTTATAAACCATCTCCTATGGTTTCACTATATATATGTCCTTCATGATAAATAACTTTTTGTTCAATCATTAGACTTGCCTTAACCCTTAAGGCTTCTCTCAAATTAATACATGTCTCAATACAATCCAAAAAGGTCAGCCATAGAATCTATGGGTTACCCTTAAGCAACTACATTTTTTAATAAGGCCCTTATAGCTCTTATAGGTCTCAAGGAGACCTATTTACCCATTTAGCACACCATAAATTAGGGAAATAACACATGACCAATGTAAAATACATGGGTCCACTCCTTATTTCCCCTTTAATGTCTTTAAATAATCATAGTCATCTTTTCTCACCTCTACATATGCTCAAACAACTCAAATACTAACCTAGTATATAGGACCATCATGAACAAATACATATTTAACTTATTAATCATTATTCATACTCAATATAGATTGATCACACCTATAAAATACACATAGAGAATCCTCATGGAGTCTATAATACTCCCCAATAGCTAATTAATTAAGAGACATCAAAATAGTATCTATATAAGCTCATTTACTCTTCTCAGGTCACTTGCAGAACAAGCACAAACACATAGTCAACTTTGTACATTAATATCTTTGATTGTACACACTTCTAGATCTTCAAATTAGGTTCATTAGATGTGCCATGGAGTCTTATTCATATTTTATTTTTAAAACATGGGTAAGTTTGTTTTAGATTAAAATATATGGCCCAAAGACCAGACCCTAGTTTTTTACTTATTAAATTTGAATATTTAAATGACAACAGTCACAGTTAAACTTTGGCCACTTTGCTCCTATCTCATGTCCTTATTGTTGATATTAATATCACATTGTTAATATTGTCCAAACTTTGATGCATAGGCACCAATGTTTAAAAATTAAACATCTGACAATTGACCTTATCTCATACAATATGGAAACTTTGACTCAACATACTCCATCAATCTCTATAGATCAACTGGATCTTTAACTATCAATTCTCACCACTTGATAAATTTGTATGAACATCCACTCATTATTATAGCCTTATCCTTTACCTTAACTTAGTCATTAAACATTGTACACCTTTCCTCATCTCTCTACTTCTTGACTTCTTGGAGCAATGTGCACCATTGATCTTGCTCAAACTTTAACCTGTGTAAAAATGACTAAGTATGGGAACCTTGCTTATCTATTTGGAAGGTCAACTTTGTACCTCCATGTCTTTTTGTTTGCTCAAGTTCATGTTCTCAAATTTGGAACATATGATATCTTCACATAGAATAATCTAACCATGTATCAAACTACTTCTGAAGCCTTTGCATGTGCAATATATAGTACCATTAAAATTCCTTCTCAAAATATTTTATGACAAAGCCAACTATGACAAAGCCTACCTAAGAGGCCAAATTTAAAAATTCATAACTTTTATTGTGCTTCAATGCATGATCTAAAATTTAGTGCAAATAAAATAGGATTAAAATTAAAAAAACCTATATGATCATCTTATTTTGAAATTTCCACACATTCTAGATATAACAAAATAAAAATGCCTAACCATCTTTTCTTTCCATATGAAAATTTGGCTAAGTATGGGAAAACACAGTCAAAATACTTGTGGGCCCAACATTGCACAAGCATATCTTTTGATGTGCTTTGTTGCATGATATAAAAATTAGTGCATAGAAACTTGGCATAATAATGAACAAACTTATGATCATTTTGTCTTGACACCTCCATGTGTGCAAATTTTTACCTCATCAACATGATTACTCAAATCTACTTGAACCCTTTTAAAAATTTGGCTATGGGAACATAGTGAATTATATTTGAGTAGCCAACATTGCATCCTCTTATCTTCAACCACACTTCATCACATGACTTAAGATTTGGCACATAATAACTAGGGAATAATGTGATAAAAACCATGTGACCAACTCCCCTTGACTCATCCCCATGTGGCAATGGCAATATCATCAAATTTACTACCTAGTTTTTTTGCCACTGGACCCAAAGTGTCTAGATGAAAACTATAGACAACTAGATGAATCCCACTTATGCACACAAGCACTTAAAGAATATAAAAATATCTTAGGGACCTCTTACACATCCTAAAATAACCGTAATCATCCCTAAACATCTCTAACCATAACAAAATTGAATATCAACCAATCATACTTCAAGTATAAAATAATAAGCACATTGTACAATTTGTCATTGCCACATAGACTATCATGGAACTTCATCCACTCACCAAGACACCTTTATGACATCACCATGACATCACTAATAATAATCCAACACTTTGGTTACTTATAATTATTCTCCATTATAACATGAGAGAAGGATCTATATTGTCTTTATATGGGATAAATAAAATTATCAGTTTGGTGGTCCTTAAGAATTCAATCCAACTCTCATCTAATTACAGACATAACCATATAACTATTTTAATATATTTTATAGAAATCATATTTATAATTAAGTATTAGTGGTACCTAATGTTTCCTTAAAGGATCAACTTGATCTAATAATATTATAAAATCATTGAATAGTATTTTTTGAAGTTTATCTTTTCACCAAATCTTAAAGAGACCTACTTTGCTAAACTTATAGTGAAATTCTTCCTTTATCATTATCAAATAAGTCATTTAATATCTTAATATTATTTATTTAAAAATATTTAGTAAGGTATTTTGGTAGGTATTTGGGTACAATACCTATTTTATCCATTCAATAAATTAGCATGAAGGTTACTATCTTGACCTAAATTAAAATGTATCAGGATATAGTTTTGTTTCAAAAATAAATAAAGAATGATTATGCAAAAATGAATCATAATTACCCCTGACATATTTGTATATTTAGACACCAAAATTTTTATAATAAAAACAAGTATTATTATTTTTGATGACTTAACATGTAGAATCTCCTAATACAAATTTAGACTATATTAGTGCATCTTGGATTTGTGCCATGTCTCCTCTTTTATTTTACATTGATGTTGTCATTTTGAATTTCAAAAATATAATTATTTCATTCAAATTATTATGTGTGTCATATGGATCCCTAGTCCATTAACTTTTTAATATTACTATTATCTTACTTTATGATAAAACTTATCTTTATGGATGAACATGCCTTGGGTGTTTTTCTGTAAACCCAATCATGATGCAGTGTCCTTTAAGATACTTATTTTGAGTCATGTTTCATTTGGACCTCTTTTTATGACTATTTTATTCCTTTTAAGAAAATTTTATGTGTTGGTTAGTTTTCAAATTACAATTACAATTCATATATTTATAAATCCCTCAAAGGCATTTTATAGCTATTACTTATGAACTCAACAAGAAAAATTAAATTCAATAATATCTTAAAAATATTAATGCATATATTTTATAAATCTAACATTTATATTTTTACTATTAAACTACATGCTTAGACCAAAGGAGGACCTAAGAAAAATATCATTTAGATTCACAATGCATATGATCCAATATCAAACACATAGTAAAGGGAGAATTGCATATAGCATAAGGACCTCTTTGGAGTATTGAATATGTATTGAATGCTTAATTACAAAGGGTTTCTAAAGAAAATGTACTCAACTATATAACTATTATTCTAATTTTATGTCTTATCTCTATGTGTTTGACCTTGCTAGGATTTTGTGAATAAGAGAAGATAAATTAATATTGTAACATATGATCACATGTTTCAAAAAATTAAACTTTTCTATACATAGTTTGTCATCATTCATTAGTTTTAAAATTTATATTTTATCTAAGAAAGAAAAAAAATACACCCTAGGGATAAGGTTTTAAGTTTTTGCAGTTTGAATCGACTAGCCACATATTAAATTAGTGAAACAATCACTTATGTGTATACGGATACATCACAATAAGTCATATCAAGTTACAATCATTTATAGAATACTGAATTCAAATTATAGATAAGTTCTCATCCTATTTTAATTAATTTATTTAAATACCCTAATTTTTCATAACTTTACAAATTAGATTTATGTTTGAATTCTCACTAACTTATAATATATTTTACTCAACTGTTTATCTTAATTAGATTACATGTACCTAATGTGAATATTTATAATATATCAGTGAACCCACATTATCTATTTAATATTACAAGTCATATTGTTTTATAGAATTTTCCTTATAAATAGATTTCTAAATGTTTTAAATCAAATTTTAATTTACTTATTATTTTTGACTATTTTCTAGTATTTATTTCTCTCTCCTCTTGTTATTTTAGTCTTTGGATAATTAAATTTGGAAAAAAAATAATCTCTTTATACTCATCTTGTTTATGAATTATTAGGCATTCCTTAGAATTGTAATAAATAATGGAGTAACTATCAAAATTGTCTATTAGATGCTAATGAAGAACATGAGTATTTGTATAATGATGATAATGACTATTTTTATAATGATGAAACTAAAAATATGATTCAAGTGATGATAAACGGGTTAAAGATAGTAATTTGTATGGATGTTCTTATCTTACGTATTCTATTTTTTATATTAAATATACATGAAATAAATTAACAATATAGTTACAGTTAAACCCCTTATTGGTGATGCATTATTTAATGACACTTTTAAGTTATCAAAATATTTTTCCATCTCTCTTTTTCACATTTACCAATATAAAGTAAATCAAATTATTTAACACTAACTTTTATATGAATAAGGTCACACATAAGGTTAAGATAATAAGAATGAATAATCACAAGGGTGATAAATAGATCTATAACAGGACAATTAATTTGTAAACATAAATAAACTATATTCTAAATTTATAATACTGATATACACTAAAAATAAAAATGACAACTATTGATTGATATTGAAATAAATTGAAAAATAATATTAATTATCTGGTTTATTATGTACATAAATATTTGGTATGAAATAGGATGGAAGCGTGCTTGATCAGTATCATGAAACAATTGTCAAAATATTAAATTTTACATTTTATGGCCATGGACCTTGCATCAAATCTAGATTTTTACATTAATGCTAGTTTCTAAGTTAGATGTGGGTATCCCATAATTAATAGTGACTAGACTTAGATGCAACCAACTAGAGTCTTTTGGGTTTTTTTATCACCTTTCTTTAGGTGTGTTAAGATTACATCCATGGGCTATCACATTTTTCCAAATGATCAAACCCTATATTACTCACACTTTAAGTGACCATGGGAAAAATATGATAATGGGCATATAGTGTCAAGTTTTCCAAAGGACTCCTCTTAAAATGGGCACTCCCTAAATATCCAATACATTGAAGAGGGCCTCATACTTATGTACTTCTCCCATACATGTTAGATTGCATGTGCATGAGGATGAAATGTGTGATAATCAAGTGCATAGAGTGACCTATCTTGCAACTTGAAACATATGTCTCATGGATTACTCTCTGAATGCTTTATACCTATGGAAATATTTATCCTATGAGTGATATGTAAATAGGGACAAATAGGGTAGGTTTTGTCTCTTGAATGATTGATTGATTGATTTTGGGAAGTTGCCTTACGTGTTATATGTGATTTCAAAGTGAGGAATTAATGAAGGGTAATATTATATATATACCAATCCATTTTAAAAATATATTTCAATAAATAAGCTAAGATAATCATTAGACTATGTTTTCTTTTCAAATTGGATGACTTTTGGGAACTAAAAAATTAGTTTGAAAATGGACACTAGCATCAATGGATGTGTTTGGTTGGGACACATTTTTTTAAAATATAGAAAATAAGTAGAAGTATAATAATAGTAGAAAAGTATAATTATCAAGTTTATATCATTTTTCATATTAGAAGGCATGGTCATTAGAATAATAGTGGTTAGACCAAAAGATAAGTAATTTATCACATAGAGATAGTAAACACATGAGTTTTTCTTAGTGGGAAGTTATTAAAACTAAAAATTACAACCATGATATGTATTTTCCAAGTGTACAACACTGAGGTGATATATAATTTAGATTTAGTGTCTGCATTCCCACCCCCTTAATATACAAATGGAATTTTTAGTTTAAAATAAATAAATGCATACTATTGTCACCAAATATCACACCCTAAATTAGGTTGTTAAAGTCTACTCTAAGATTTTAGAACCATTGGAACACATAGGCCTGTGGGTTACCTATAGTAGAGGTAGACCTCTATGTTTAAGGGCTAACTCCCTAGATTAATGTTTAGGTAGTTATTACCTATACTAATTAATTCTTTGTGTGAAAAAGGGTAGAAATATGTATGAAATTAAACTAATCTAAGGGGGTGATACACCATAAGTATCTCCATAATATCATCATAATCTTACAATAAGAGAGTACTTACAACACTAGCTTCAAAGTCCTAGAATGCTCTAACATTAGTATTTCAATATGGAGGTGATATGCATGGAACTACTCAAGGTAAGTGGACTAGAGGTCAGATTTTAGATTCTAAGGGAACTTGTACACTTTAAGGTAATAAAAAAACACTAGCTACACTCCATATGACTTGTTAAAATGAGAACATATTACACCAAACATGAATAGACAAAGAGAAGACAAGGATATATGTTTATTGCTAGACTTCACCATACATCACTTCACACACATAGAAGAGATGTTTGTAAAATAAAAAATAGATTGAATTTATTATTCAAAAGAAATTTACAATGTCAAACTATTAGGGATTTAGCATACATGGTGTGGAATGTTTGCATACAAGAGCCAAAATGGCTAGTTTTTATAAAATGTGTGAGATGAGAGAGAGAAATAGAGATCAATAGTCACAATGCCACTTGTTAATCCATGAGAATAAATTATTTTGTAGAGGGATGGAATATAAATATACCATGAAATATCTCTTTGGACAAATGTTCCTCCAAGGCATGAAAATGTCTCAAAACTAGTGTACAATCCTTTAGCTACCTTTTTAGAAACTATATTCATCATTTGTCCTCTCTTAAGTGCTCCAAATAAGAATAGGAATAGTTTCCAAGTGTGAAATATTATGGGGGGTTTAATAAAAATCCCAAACATGCCTCATATGTGTCTCTAACCACCAATATTCTTCTAAACAAGTGTTCTCACTACCTGCAATCACCATCATCCTTCTTTCACTTATTCCTCACACTTATCATTCAAGTGACCTTCAGTTTTCCAAAAAAATATGTGTATTGGGTGACATGGAAACTTTAAATATTCCTATTGTACCTAAATCCATCAAGTAGACCTTAAAAGGCCTCATAATTGGTCTTATCACCTTTGCACTTGGTGATCACCCTTCATTCTGATTGTCTCCCATAGACTGTCTAAAATGAAGGTGTTTGAAAAGGTAATTGTGTGTTTTTATGAATAAATAAAGGTATAAAAGGAGTTATTTTATGTCCAATTGGCACCCTCCAATGATTATCATCTTTTAACTCTCCCTTGAACCTTCAAATCACATAAATCTATCAAGAAAACCTATTTTTTACCATGTACATACAAATAAGGTACCAACAAATATGATGGGAAGGAGTGTGAGGGAGTTATCTATAAGTACCAATAACTTTCATGATAATTATATCCCTCTTGGATGAATATTTATTCATTTTTTTCCCATTGGGTTACGAGCAAGTTTTTTGGAGGGTTTTAGGACCTTTTGGTTGCGAAGGATTATTCATATAATAGCAATATTAAAACTTCAAAAATATTTAATTATAATCATGTTATGTACATTATTAAACATATGAAAACTTCTTAAGTCTCCATGATAAGTGTCTATACTAGTGTGAGCTTCTAAAGATGGCCTCTTGAGCTCTTCCTTGCATTCTATGTACCCTAAGTTATTCTGAAGACAAAAATGACCCCTCTGTTAGGATTATCTATAGAATAAAGGATAAAAATAATATTATATCTCCCCATTAAGGTGATTATATTAATCAAAGGTTTTACTTAGTGTTATAAATGAGATTTTCCCTCCAATTGCACTTTAGGCGTAGTCTAGGCCTAGTAGGCCTAGTTTGTATTCCTAACCTAACACTTTCTATGTATTCCCCTTCAAGAATATGAGGCATAAATTATTATAAGTTATGTTAAATACATATATATAAACCCTTATGAAATTTTTCAATAGTCCCCAACTCATCTCCTAATCATTCTCATACTAAACCTATAAGGTGTGTTTATTTGGGAGTGTACTTTGTTTGAGATAGAATAGAGGGAATATCCCCTATTGTCTTAGCCTATATATATATATATATATATATATATATATATATATATATATATATATATATATATGAGAGGATTTATTTTGTAATTTATATGATATTTACCAATTTTAATAGCTTATAAATACCTGAAATATCATCAACACTTCAACTTCCTAAGACAAACTTTTAGACTATGAGGATTGTGCACAATGTTTGTATATTGACTATAGGTTGGGGGTTGAAACCCTCCTTGAATTATTTACTTGTTATGAGAATAATGTGATATGGTGATTATAATGTTTTAATGTGTTATAATAATTTATATCACCCATGCTTATTTTCCAACTCCTCAAAGTGTACTCATCTCTACTTGTCTAGGCTAGACTAGCAGATTGTGTCACTATGTTGTCTACTCAGAGAAAGGGTATGCTTGTAGGTGAAAATTTAATGTTAGAAATATAATTTAAAATAATAAGACCTCCTTATATTATTTTTACTCATTAATTTTTTGAATCATACTTATAAAATGACTATATCTTAAAGCTAACACTCAATTATCATGCTCTAAGATGTAGTCACTCTATAATCAAACTGTGAATGACCATTATAAAGACAAAAGACACATGTAAGTTGAATTTGTGATTTAGATGTGTGTTTCATAATATTTTTTAAGACCAAAATTTTTATTATGACCATATCTACTCCAAATAAGGATTTTCTTCATCTAAGACTACATAATCTCCCCCCCAATCACCATAGCTAGTTTCTAATAAAACTAATTATGGTTGTAGATGTTCTTCCAACCTAGAGACTCCTATAGGCTAATATATGATTAAAAATAATACATTTCAATCTCCTTCAATCATTATTTTCTATTAGTGACACTCTAATTTCATAAACTACTTATGCTTGCCAAGTTTGCTTTCACACATCATATTGTATTGTAGGATCACTCAGAATTCAAGAGCACACTAGATAACACTAAAAATTTACATTGAAAAGTTACATGGATTGAAAATTTTATTTTATCACATTCTCATATTCAATCACCTAACCTATCATTAAAAAACACTACCCTTATGGTTGGATCACATCATGAAAACATCTAGGTTAACACAAACCTCAAGATGCTCTAGAATGATAAGGTCAAACATAAGTAAACTCATTTTAGATATGTTAAGGTAACATGTCCCTAAAGTGGCTCTCTCAAACTATGGACAAGATTTAAAGTTTGTTTATCATCTTATGTACTCCACCATTATTTTGATTACCTTCTCAATGTTCTCAAACTTTATGGGCTTCTCAAATAGGCTCCAAAACTTGTGTTCATACTTTGCTCAATCTCTATGGAGACTTGTAGGTGCACATATAGTAGTCTACAGGAAATAATTGTATTAGATTGTCTCTACAATTCAATTTAAACCTTGTGAAAGGTTAAAGTTTGTTGTTTCCATACTAAATCCATCTCAACACTTTGAGAACCATTTCAAATTCTTCAAAAGGGCTAGTCAATTCTTTCCTTTACCTGACTATATGTGAATACTTGCAAGAAAGTTTGGTTATATACCATATATGACTATGTTCTTCATAACATTATCCTTTGAGACCAAACATTAAAAAAAATGTATTTCTCACTATGGAGTGAGAGGACAAAACACAACATGTTAACTTTCATTTCCATTTATATGAGGGTCAAATTAGGATACAAGCTCCCACAACTAATGAAATTATCTACAAACTAGCCATTAGAGTCTTGACCAATAAATTGAGGTACTTATGCCTATATATTTCATTACACACATGAAAACTTAGTTTATATTCATGTGAGGAGTATTTACACACTATCTAAAAACATGTGCAATACTTGGTTTGTATGGATTAACTCAAATAAAGATGAAACCTGTAGGTTATGGGAATAAGTAGGAAGAAAGAAGTAGTAAAATTATTAACATTGGTTCAGATTGAAAAAAACATCAATAATTGAAATCCTAAAATGAAATGGAAGCATAAAAAGAATAATAACATCCCTTAGAGGAATTCCACTTGATTCTTCTCTTGCTGGCCATACCATGAGAAAACCATTTGACTATCTCTACATGCAAAGAGGAGTGATGGAGGTTAGAATAGTTTTATGAAACTTAAAGAACTTTTAAAGCTAACAAAATGTATAAATAATTTTGAGGTATTTTGATATTCAATTTAATTCCTTTCACATGTGCCACAACTATTGTATAAGTTATACAACCAACTAAAACTACCTAAACTACCACCTTTTTAACTATTTTCTTGATCTGAAATAAAATACTATAGTTTGTTAGTTATGACATAGTAATTATGACCCATACTAACACGTTATATGTTTAATAACCTCTTATATGTTTGATATATTGGAATGTGCTGAATCTATTCTAATAACTACCTACCTGGTTCTCGCCCTCATGGTCAAAGAGGTATCTCCTAGTTTTTGGAATGGAATTTTGGAAAGAACTCAGAGGAAACTTCTTGGTTGGAAAGGGAAACTCCTCAGCAGTGTTGGTAAACTAAAACTTCTTCAGGCCTCTCTATAAGGGATTCCTACATACTTTTTGTCTCTCTTTAAAATTCTTGCATATGTTGCTGACAAACTCGAACAGATTCAAAGAAAGTTCTTATAGACGGGGCTGGAAGATAAACAGAGAATGTCTTTAGTTAGATGGAAAAAAGTGTGTCTTCCAAAATCACATGGTGGCCTAAATATTAGGTCTATCAGGAACATGAACAAATCCATTCTCTCAAAGATTAATTGGAACTTGATCCATAAAAATAATGATTGGGGGGAAATAATGTATGCCAAATATATGCATAGCACTGACGATTCCAACTTTATTCAACAGATGGGGTTACCCCAGGGATTTGTGATATGGAATAAAATGCTAAAAAGTAGAAGCCTTCTTAAGCAAGGAATTAGATGGAAACTAGGAAATGGCTAGAATATTAAATTCTCAGAAGATATTTGGTTAAAGGACAAGGCTCTCATCACACAAGGAAACTATGGAGAGATTGTTGACTTGGCTACTCAATTTTTTGGTGATAGAGTCAGTGATTACATGGATAATAACAATGGTATGTGGAGCTAGAAAAATCTATTGGACTGATGTGATCACCAGCCTAAGATTTTCCCTAGAGTTCAAGAGATTCATTAGTGGATGCAGGGGACTAGAATCCATCTCTTCCCCAGTGAAGATGAACAGTACTGGTGGCTAGATAAGAATGGATCATTTTTTGTCAAGTCTGCTTATCATATACTGATTCTTGAGGCTCAGAATAAGGATGTATGGAAAAAGGTTTGGAATTATAAACTTATACCAAAAATTAATATGTTATGATGGGCTACTACTCATAAAAAAATATTAACATAGGACAACCTTCAAAGGAGAGGGTTTACCCTAGTCAACAGATGTTGTTTGTGTGGTTCAAAAGAGGAAATAGTTTCACACCTCTTCATTCACTATGATTTTTCCCAAGAATTATGGGGCATAATTCTAAATAACTTTGGTATTGAATGGGTCTATAAGACTGACCTTAAAGAAGTAATCCTCAGCTAGAATCCAACCTTTACACATCCTTGGCTTATGGAATTATGGAATCAAACTCTACCCTGTTTGAGTTGGAGTTTATGGAAAGAGTGCAACCACATAATTTTTAGGGACATTGATAGAAATGCATCTCAGGTGTATCATTCCTTTGTTAAGACTCATATGGAAAGTGTCACCACTACCCATATTCATTTTGTAGAGAAACCCCTATCTCAAGTTGAAAATTAAATTGTAGTTAAATGGAAGGTTTTAAACCAGATCCCTGATTATAATAACTCCAAAATTCTATAGAGACTAAATACTAAATGGATTCCCCCAAAGCCTAACTGGATGAAACTCAACTTTGATGGGGTATCTAAATCTGATGGTAAAGCTAGTAGAGGAGGAATTATAAGAAATGATAAAGGATGAATGATCGTTATCTATGCTAGTGGAATAGGATTTTAGAGCAATAACTATGCTAAAGCAATGGCTCTCCTATGGGGGTTAAAATTGGCAATTTTTCTAGGAATAAGGAACTTGAGTATAAGGAGATTCTAAAATGGTCATAGATGATGTTAATAAAGCATAAAATGTGGGAATTAAGCTAAAAGACATCATTAGGGATATCCAATTACTTTTGCAGAAGTTCTCTGGAGTGGAGATTTCCCATATTTATAGAGAGGGAAACAGTGCTACTGATGCCTATGCCAATCTTGGTTAGCAATTCTTAGATTGGTGAGTGTGGTGCCGAGTTGTCCATATTCCTTTAAAAATTAGGGATATTATTCAAAAGGAGATGAATTGTCAAGGATGAGTCAAAATTATGAGAAGGATAGCTCTCAGAGGAGGTCCATGTGGAGGAGGCCATTGTGGATCTCAAAACTTGTTAATTATTGTACTCTCTTGACAATCATTCATGAGTTATTGTATCAAGAGGTTAAGGCACATGGGTCTCATTATGAAGATCAATGGGATATGATTTCCAAGCATGGGAGTAGACAACGTCATCTCTAGATGGTATTTATAATTATGAGCCATTACATGTTCATTATGCATAAGTGGGAGCAAGGGTTTGTAACCACTTCAAAGCTGAAGGTTGAATTTAGGAACTCCATGGGTTGGGTTTGTAAATCCAAAATGGGAGGAGACCAAATTAAAATAGAATTAGTCTCATGTTGCAAATTATAAGATAATCCACTGGTTTGGCATTACCATAAAGAAGGGGGAATCAACCCATATTTGGAAAGGCTTAATGGGTTTGATGAAAACTTGTCCGAGAAATTTGTGAGGTCCTAGTTAAATAGGCATGTCATTATTGGTGGAATCAGTTTTGAGATCTCTAAAAAGGTGATTGTTGTGGCTAAAAGAATGACCATGTAGGGGATAAAACATCAAAGGAAAACAAAAATTATGGATCTTGCAAGCCATAAACTATTCTTGGGAGAAGGTGAGGAACTCATCCCTTATCAAGGAGGATTTTAGCATGCTAAACTACCTGAGCCATGGGATAGAGTGGGATTCATTATCATGAAGTAATTCACGCTTGAAGGATGATTTACCAGGTTCTATAATTACCATCTCCCTCTTTTAAATCACTTTAGGCACAATGCTCTCATTAGTTTTCCTTTTTATCTGTTCTCCTCTTTAGAAAATTTTATCCTTAGGGTGAGAGCAAAAATGTCTAAAAGGTTAGATGTGAACCCTATTCCCCTACGCCAAGGCCTCATTTCTACTTGTATAATTTTCATCGAGCCCTAGAACTGTCCAAGACTATTAGAATTGATAGTGAAGATATTCCATCCAATCTATTGTCTGGTGATGTCATCGATGAGTCCTATTTTTCCCCTGCTCTTACCAAAACTAAATATGTATCTTTTTACACCCCAGAAGAGACCCCTATTGCCACCTTGGGCTCCATTGTGAGTAATAAAGGAAAGAAGAGGAAGGTTGATGTGGAGGAAGAGAATATGGGGGGGACCACTAAGATGACCCATAAAAATCCTAGTAGGGCCATGGGGGGTCAAGGTGGTAAATCTTATAAGTCTTCTAAGGTTAATAAAGAGGGCTCCTCCTCTAGAGTCTAAAGGTCAGGGTGGATTGCAGGTAAACCCAACCCTAAAGCCAGAATTACTGATTATTCAGAGAGCACTTTAGAGGAATCAACCTAGGAGGAAGAGTCTAAGGAATTGGAAATCTAGGAAAATTTTGAGGACACTAAAGGGAAGCAACAGATTAGGGAATTTGAGGTTATTGAGGAGGAGGGTGATGACATTATGGATACTACTAAAAAAAGAGGAAAATGTATGTTAAGGAAGCTGGTGAGGAAATAGAGAATGAGATTGGTTGGAAATCTAAAATTGATGCCCTGAAGGATCGTATTTAGAAGTTGGAGCAGAACTTCACCAATGGGCTCTGAAATACAATTCTCCTGAACATGTCTATGCTGAAAGAAGTGGGTAATACTGGGCCTTCTATCAATGTAGAGAATACTAAGAAACTGAATGATCTTCTCAAATCAATGTCTATGTAAGGAGAGACCTCTCTAACTCTTGTCTTTCTGTTTCTTGTTCATTTTGTTTCTATGTCTGTTGGTACTTTGCTAGTGTTGTCTCTTCTCATAAGGCATATTTTGTTTGATTGCCTTCTTGTCTTTTTTGCTCTGTAAAGGGTTCAAACCCTAGTATGCCACCTTACTTTATCAATTTTTTTTGAATACTTATGAAAACTATACAAATAGGGTACATGACTCTAAATAGTGACCTTAAGTGACATGAAATGACTTAGGACTAAAATTGACTATGACCAAGATTAATATCATATTTAATGACATAGTTAGGACCATATTACACCTTATTACATCTTAATATACCCCTATACAATTTTTTTACTATAGGTGGTTAACCTATTTTGGCTTGTGGTTAAAATAGTCAACATTCTTGGTGATTTACTATGGGTATCAAGCTAGTTTTGCCAAGACTAGTAGCCTATTCCCATCCATTGGGATATGGATTCACATATTTTTGACATTCAATTTCATTTTAAACTGTATCAAACAACAAGGGAAGACACACAAAACAAGACACAAAATCACACACCTAAGTAAATATACATGTGTTTTCAAGAACATGTAGGTAACACACACACACACACACAATTGAAACAAAGACAAAAACCTATCCTAATATTTACAAGAAATCAAACTTGAGGTGAAGAAAAACTCACCATGCTTCAACTAAGGGCAAATATGGTTCATATTTCATCCTTTCTACTCCATGAAAGCAACCTAACATCTGAAGCATGCTCATCATCAAACACTTGACTATGTAGATGGTGAAATGACTTACCATCCTTATATCTTCTCATTCCTATAAGTGGAATACTTTGAGATTTCATGAATTCTCTCTCTTTCCCTCTAAGGATCTTGATTGGTTCTAGAACTTTCTTGATCTCTATTATATTTGATGTGCACTTCTCAAACTAAGTATTAGGAAGCATGACAACTCCCTCAACTTTACCTTCTTCTTGGGCATGATGTAATTGATATATGGGATCATCAAGTATATATTCACCATGTTCTAACACATCTGAATGTGATTCCACCTTATTTTTATGTATTGGTTATTCCTTAAGAACAACACATCTAAATTTACTTCATTAGGTTTCTCTATGACTATAACTTCTTGGATAATAGTAAGACACTCACCTTCATGCTTAGCAAGACATTCTCTTTCATACTTCATATGACACTCAACATACTAATTTTTAGTCTCATTAGAAAAAATATCATCAGATTCACACTTCTTTAGAGGAGGAATAATCTTACCTAGATGCTCAAACTCTTGACTTTTGGAATTGAACCTTTACCATAGGTCATCTTCTTCCTCATGAATGTCATATTCAAGGGTTGCTTCATCAATTGTAGGTAAAATGACATTGTTATTCTTACCATAGTGATCTATCATTCTCTTAAATATATCATCATCATCATACACATGAATAAAATAATTACCTTCAACAACTTGTGAGAGAGAATGCTCAATGTTTACCTCAAATTGCTCAATGCTCCTTCATATATGATGTTGGTTCTAAGGTCAATTTACTCAAAATAAGTGAATGGATCATGTTCATAATCATCTATAACATACTCATCTAGAAAAAAGTTAGAAATACCCTCAATCTTGGAAGAAGCACCATCATCCATAATAAACTCTTATTTCTAATTGATGACATAATTCAAGTTGGAGTTTACTTCAACATAGGGTTCAATGTGAAATTTAGCAAGTGGTTAAGTATTAATGATTAACTTTGATCCATATATTTTATTAAAGGCTAATAATTACTAATAAGCTGAGAGGTAGCCTCCTATCTTGGATTTGAAATCCCTTGAGAGTCATCTAACAAAGTGGGTAGGTAAGTCAATAACCACAATGTCTTGGATGATGGGGAAATTAGGATAAGCATGCAAGAAAAATTCAATATTTTGATTAATCCCACTAAATTTTTAGGTGTGCCATCCAATTTAAGCACCCCTTTATTATGTGTTTCATACTTTAGACCCAATTTGTTAGGTGTAACCTTGGGCATCACTGAGGTGCTAGCTTCACTATCAACTATGTAGTTATGAACAAGCTTATCCCCCATAATGAGAGTGAGGTAGAAGGGTGGAGGATTCTTAGATTTGGTTGAAGTTTACACAATGTTATTAGGAGCATTGGTAAGAGAAACATTATTATGACTATTTCTTGATGATGGAGGACTAACATGGATAGTGGATAGCTAATTTTGTAAGAGATCCTTTTGGCTAGGCATATGAAGGACATCCCAAAGAAAAATAGATGCCTTAAAATTATTCAATGAGTCCATAATGTTTAGAGAAGAAGTAATTACTTTTTATTGAGTCCTCAGAGTCATGTAACTATCTAGAACTTGGGGTATTGGATCACCTTGATCAAACTTTCTAACATTCTGACTTGAAGGAGATGCAGGATTTATAGGGACTATCATACTTGCAGTCATACTTTACTGACTTGTAGGACTATTTGCACTTTCATGAACACCATTAACATATACTAGAGCTTTCATTTTAGATATATTATTTTTTAAAACTTAATTTACTTTATTAATAACATAAGTGTATTCAAGTAGGAAGTTAGTGAAACTTACTCCTTGATTGAGGCTGCCAACCTTCATTAGCTTGCATTAAAACTTCATCTTCTACTGATAGTTGAGGAGTGAATCCTCCTTAATAAACTATATCTTTCTCTCCACCTTCATTTACATCCATGAATTGACCTTCTTTCCATTCCTCTCCTTGGATTATATTTCTATGCACTGATACCATTACTCTTGTGTTGGAAGTAAAGGTTAGGTTGTATGCATTGGCAAGACTATTAAAATTAGGTTACATTGATCTCTCCCGTGCCCATAATTTTGAAAATATTTATAATGATAAGGGTAGGAGTTTTGATTAAAACTATGTTCAATATTATATTTCCTATTTTGAGCCTCTAAGGATTGATATCTTTCCATCCAATCAATTGTCTCTTATACCTTCTTAGGAGTAGTCCTTGGCTTGGGCTTTACATTTGGAACTTGAGCAACATTTGGAGCATCAAAAAACATATTAGGAAGAAGAGGAATTTAAAATTTTTTAGTCAATTTACCATCTTGTATGAGACCATTTTAATCTCTAATGTCAAGGTCATAGGATTTAGGTAAAGTAAAACCACCTATGGATTGTAGCATGATGGATATGTTAGTACCAATAGCCCACAAATATGTGGGAAAAATAAAACTAGTAGGTGGTCTCATCAGAGGAGATAACCTATGCCAAGTCCTTTGGAATATATCATTAAAATAATGTATTATTTCCTTAGGGGATATTTTAATCATTTTGTGTTCGTGAATGCACAAAGTGTGGTCACTCTTATCCTCAAACCTTGAAGTTAATTTCTCTCCAAAATCATCCCAAATTATGATATAACCATCAAGTAAAGTCTTATACCAATCAAGTGAGTTTCCTATAAGGGACATGACAAGGATTATAATATAAATGTTTAACTTAGTGACATTAAGAAAACTATAAAAAATTGATATATCCCTAAGTGCTCACTAGGAGTGATATGACCTACACATTGAATGTAGGTACACTCTTTGTAGAATTAGGGGGAATGTCATCATAGGCATAAAGATGGATTGGATTTCTAGTGTTAAAGTCTAATAATGCATGCTTATTATCCATGTGATCTTCAATTTATTATTCACTTTCTTAGTCTTCCTTGTTAGAAAAATCCTCTTGTACTTCAAAAGGCAGAATAGGCTAAGGATGTTGAACTTCAAGAGGAAGTTCAAGTTGAAGAGGTATATTGATGGGATTGAAAACTCTACTAGAAGATGACCTATTAAGGACCATGAATTAAAAATATAATAATATAACAAAATAATGGTATAAATCCAAATTTTACCTTTAATGGAGTCACCAAATGCTGAGTAGCACACCATATGTAGTTGATGTTGTCAAGACCAAAATTTACCTTGACAAGTTATCCTTAAGACAATTGTCCCACTAGGTGTGACATAATTGTTTTTATAAAATATCAAACCTTAGAGGATGTTGTTTAAGCCTACTCTAGGATTTGGGAAACATTTTAATACCTCTAGGCCTATGGGTTGCCTATAGTAGAGGCAAACCTCTAGGTTTAAGGGATAGCACCCTAGATTGACCTTTAAGTGATTATTACCTATATTAAATGATTTCTTGTGTGATAATGGGAAAAAATATGCATGAAATTAAACTAATATAAGGGGGGTGATAAGCCATAAGTATCTCCACAATATAAATATACTCTTACACTAAGAGATAAGACCTACAACACTATCTATGAAGTTCAAGAATACTCTAATATTAGTATTCTAATATGGAGGTGATATGCATGAAAATTCTCAAGTTAAGTAGACTAAAGGTTATATTTCAAACTCTAAGGGAACTTTTACACTTGAAATTAATCAAACACACTACATACACTCCATATGACCTATTAGAATGAGAACTTCTTACACCAAACATGAAAGGACAAAGAGAAAGTAAGGATAGATTTTTTATCACTAGAATTCACCATAAATCACTTCACACACTTAGAAAATATGTTTGTGAACTAAAAAATAAATTGAATATATTATTAAAATTAAAATTAAAATTTCAAACTAGTAGGGATTCATCATACATGGTGTGGAAGTTTTGTATATAAGAGCCAAAATGGCTAGTATTTATAAAATGTGTGAGAGGAGAGAAAGAGAAGTAGAGATTAATGGTCACAATTCCACTTGTAAATGCATGAGAATTAGTTTTTTCACATAGGGGTGGAGTATAAAATATACCATGAAAGGTCTCTTTGGAAAAATTTCCTTCTAAGGTATGAAAATTCCTCAAAACTAGCATAGGATCCTTTAACTACCTTCTTGGAAATTGCCTTCATCATTTGGCCTCTTTTGAGTTCTCCAAAACAAAATAGTAATAGTTTCCACATATGAACTATGATATGAGGGTAATAACAATCTCCAACATTCATTAGATGTGTCCCTAACCATTGGTATTCCTTTGGATAAGTGTTCTCACTACTTGTAGTCACCATCATCCTTCTTTTACTCATTCCTCACACTTGTCATTCAAGTGACCATAAATTTTCCAAAAAAATTAATTTATGGGGTGATATGATGCTTTTAAAGAGTCCCATTTTCACTAAATCCATTAGGAAGACCTTAAAATGCCTTCTAATTGGAATTATAACCTTCTCACTTGGTCATCACCCTTCATTCTCATTGTCTTCCAGAGACTGCCTGAAATGAAGGTGCTTACATAGGTACTTGTGTGTTTTTATGAATAAATAAATTTATATAAGGATTTATATTAGGTATCAGTTTAACCCATCTAATTGTTCTCATATTTCAACTCTCCCTCGAACCTATAAAACACATAAATCTATCAAGAAAACGTATTATGTACCATGTTCGTATAAATAGGGTACCCACAAATATGATGGGAAGGATCATGAGGGATTTATATAAAATTACCAATAAATTTAATAATTATAATATCCCACTTAAATTCATATTTATTCATCTTTTTCCCATCGGGTTAAGAGTAATGGTTTTGGAGGGTTTTAGCACATTTTGTCTTTTAAATATTGTTCATACAATCCTGACATTAGAACCTCAAAATGTTTTCAATAGAATCACTTTAGGGACCTTATTCAACATCTCACAACTCTTTAAGTCTCCATGTTAATTTTTTGTACCAGTGTGAGATTATAAAGATGGCCTCTGGAGCTCTTCCTTGCATTCTATATACCTTGAGTTATTCTTAAGCCAAAAATGACCCCTCTGTGGGGATTATCTATAAAATAAAGGATAAAAATCATCTTATATCTCCCCATGAATGGTATAAAATTTATTTTATGGTTAACTTAGTGTTATAAATTAGATTATCCCTCTAATTGGACTTTAGGCCTAGTCTATGTTCTTGACCTAACACCTTCTATGTATTCCCCCTCAGAAATATGATAGATAAATTATGATATTTTATGATTAATAAAACTCTCTACACCCTTATTCAAGGTTTAAATAGTCCCCAACTCATCTCCTAATCATATCATATTAAACTTGCATCTGTGTTTCTCTAGGAATGTCCTCTATTCGAGATAAAACATAGGGTATTTCCCCTATTGTCCTATCCAATTTGGATATTTTATAGGATTAATTGGGTCCTATATATGATATTTACCAGTTTTTATAGCTTATAAACACCTAAAAGTTCATCAACACTTCAACTTCCTCAGATAGACTTTTAGACTATGATGACTATGCACAGAGTTTGTATATTGACTATAAGTTGGGGATTGAAACCCTATTTGACATATTTCCTTATGATGATCATCATGTGATATATTAATTATAATTTTTAATGTTTTATAATAATATCTATATCTCATGATTCTTTTCCAACTCCTCAAAGTGCACTCATCTCTACTTAACTAGGATAGACTGACAAACTATGTGATTGTGTTGTCCACTTAGAAAAAGGGTATCCCTTTAGGTGAAAATTACATGTTAGACCATAAATTTAAAGTAATAAGACATAATTTGATTCTTTTTACTCATTTATTTGGTGAAACATACTCATAACATTATTATATCTTGAAGCTAACACTCAACTATCATGTTCTAATATGCAGTCATTCTATAGTCAAACACTGAATGACCATTTTGAGGATAAAAGACACTTTTAAGTTGAATTTGTGCTTGAGACATGTGGTTTTGATAATATTTTTTAATATTACCACATTTATTGTAAACATATCTACTTCCAAGAAGTATTTTCTTCATCTAGTACTAGGTAATATCCTACCTAGTCACCGTAACTAGTTTCTAACAAAACTCAGTATGGTTGTAGATGTTCTTCCAACCTAGAGACTCTTTTAGGTTACTCTATGAGTCAAAAACCTGAATTTAAATCTCCTTTAATTTTTATTTGGAATTAATGACACTCCAATTTCATAAACCAATTATGTTTTCCAAGTTTGATTTCACATGTCATATTACATTGTAGGATCACTTAGACTTCAAGAGCATTGTAGATAACATTGATAGTCTACATTGAGAAGTTATATGAATTGTAAAATTTATTTTATCAAAATATAAGATTAAATTAGCAAACCTATATTTCCAAAACACTACCCTGATGATTGGGTCACATCATGAAAACATATAGGTTAGCACAAACCGCAATATGCTAAAGAATGAGAAGGTCAAACATAAGAAGAGTCCTTATTTTGGAGATGTTAAGGTAACATGTCCCTAAATTAGCTCTCTCAAACTATGGGCATGATTTCAAGTATGTTTTTCATATTATGGAATCCACCATGATTTTGATGACCTTATTAACATTCTCAAACTTGATAGGGTTCTCAAATAGGCTCCAAAACTTGTGTTCATACTCTACTTAGTCTCTGTGGAGACCTATGGGTGTACATACAATATTATACATGATAGAATTATATTATATTGTCTTTAAAAGTCAAATTTAACCTTGTGAAAAGTTCAAGTTTATTTTTTCTATATCAACACTTTGAGAACCATCTCCACTTCTTAAAAAAGGTTGGTCAAAGATTTCCTTCACTTGACTGTAGGTGAATACTTGCAGGAAAGTCTAAATGTGTATCATGTATGAGTGTGTTATTCATAAAATTAGCCTTTGAAAACAAAAATTCAAAAAAAAATATTGATTATTATGGAGTGATAGGTCAAAACAAAACATTTCAACTTTCATTTCCATTTATATAAGGGTCAAACTCAGATACAAGCTCTTACAACTGATGAAATTATCTAAAAACTAGCCAATAGAGTCTCAACCAATAAACTAAGGTAATTTTTCCTTTTTATTTAATTAAAAACATTAAAAATTAGTTGATATCCATGTGAGGAGGATGCCCACACTATCTTGAAACATGTGCAATACCTAGTTTGAATGTATGGGAATACACAGGTAAAAAGAAGTAGTAAACTTAATAACATTCGTTAATAAAGCAAAAAATATCAATCCTTTAAATCCTTCCATGAAATGTAATTATTAAAATAATACTAACATCTGTTAGAGGCATTCAACTTGATTCTTCTCTTGTTGGCCATAACATGAGAAAATTGTTTGAGTATCTCTGTATGCAAAGAGGAGAGATAGAGAAATATAATTATTTTAAGCCATTTTCAGATGTTTAAAAGCTGAAAAAGTGTATAAATTAGTTCATGGGTGTCTAATAGTCACTTTAAGGCCTTCCACATGTGCCACAACTCCTGTATAAGTTGTACAACCAACTAAAACTACCTAAATTGCCACCTTTTCAATTGTTTTCTTGTTTTGACATAGAAACATCTAGTTTATTAGTTATTAAATAGTAATTATGACCCCCAATAACACATGGGATGTTTAATAAAACCTTGGAACATTTTTCTACTTAGGAAAACCATACACATAAGTTACATGACTCTCAATAGTGACTTTAAGTGACATGAAATGACTTAAGACTAAAATTGACTATGGCCAAGATTAATAACACATTGAATGACATCATTAGTACCATATTAAACCCTATTAAATCCTATCAGAACCCTATAAATGTTTTATACTATACGGGATTGACCTATTTTGGCTTGTGTTCAAAATAGTTAACACATACCCAGGTGTGTATAACACACTTTGTCTTTATGTGATTCCCATTTGAGTGAATTTATGTTGACTCACCTTAAATGAAGGGAATTTTATATTATGTAATTAGGGAATATAATATATAATTTTAAAAAAAATAAAATTCTTAAAAGTAAATATAATAAGGCTAGGAATACACCTATGTATTGATGCAACCCTTTTGCATTTTGAAAATTTAATTTGAAGGTATGTTTTATTATAAATCCTTGGAGCTAAGATTAATAAAATTTATAAACCTAAAATTCCATACATATATATAAATATTAAAGGACACATGTCCCCAACCTTGGCAAAAATATTTGTTGCCACACAACTATTGAGCTCATTTTAATTTTGTAACCCAATCATAATTATAACCTAACGAGTGTGAGTGATCTAGTCAAATCACAATTTATATCTAGTGAGGGTGGATTATTTAATCATTGCATCCTATAAAATTCATAAGATTAAGTGATTTAATCACCTCAACCTTGAAAAAAATATGAACTAACCACTATAGAGTATTGGATCAATAAAGTATATAAAACTCCATCTTGGGTATGATAATAGTCCATAATAGTATTTGGAATCTCAAATCTTCTTGATTTTAAAAATTAAGTTGTTATTTTTCATGAAATATATATCTCATATATATATCAAGATGGAAAATGGGTAAAACAATGGTACCAATGAATAAACTTATGACACAAATGTGTATATGATTCATATAACTATAAAATTTGGCCAAATTGATATTTTGGAAGTGTGAAAGACATGACCCCAATTAATATGGAGGATCTAAGAACTAGTGTGAGTGTGGATAAGATGTTTACATAACATGCCTACACTATAACCTATAACATTGAAAGTGTGGAAACCATTCTTCTATGACATTTCCCCACTGATATGCCCACCTTTTGAGGTGAGGGAAAGTATCAATTGGTAATTACCTTACTTTAAAATGATAAGATAATTTTATAATTTGTGTATGGATCATGTAACATAAATGAGTATCATTTCTAGGTAGATATAATCATGGGGAACATAGTATGTAATTAAATCAAGTCCTAAGATTGCATGATGTAAATCATGACAAAGTCTAGAGAGTAATATTACAAGAAAAGCAAGAAATCAAGCACACACGAAAGAACACTCAAAATAAAAACAAAAGACAATGGCTCAAGGAGACCTCATACAAGGGGCATGTTCAAATGTCTCATAATAAAAGGGACATTACTTATTCAAATATCCATAGGGAATATAAATACATGTTCAAAAGTTACATGTAATAAATGAGGACATATTAAAAAGTCAAAATAGGAAAATAAAATCACGAGGGCCATAAGTAATGGATCATACACAAATTCTCCAATAATCAATATAATGTAAGAAAATAACATGTAATGAACACACTCAAGGAAGTTAAAAATGTAAAGAATAGAACCATAATCAAACATCATAAGAATATCATACTAATACATAGATATATGTGTTAGTAAAAAATGTTATGTTCATAGCATATCAAGTATATTATGAAAGATCTAAGTATGAATAAATCCATGTGTAAGTACATAATATCACATATGATAATATAAAATGGTCATATAATAATGTAATTTATGTGTATCATGATCAAATGAGATGATCCCCCAATGTAGTGATGAAGTGAGTAGAGGGAAGGCCTAGCATCCATATGTGTATATGTCATGTGCCTCGATATGCCTATACCACATTTTAAAAATGTGTGAAACATATGTGTGTATATAAGCAATTGATAATATATATACAAACATGAAACCAATAACATATATGCAAATTATATAATAAAACATGAAAATGTTGTATATTTTTGGATTTTTTAATGTTTTTTTATTTTTATTGTTATGTTTTTGAATATTTGATATTTTACCACTAGGTTCAATAATTTACATTGTTTGGATCATGGTTGGATAGGTGAAAATGGTGCATTTCATGTTAATCCCTAAAATTTACTTATATATTATAGTAATGACTCCCAACATGTGGAATATGGATCAATTTTCCATCATGAGAAAAATAAATACCTAACTGATTTTGGTAAATTTATACTTCCACCTGGCATAACCACTAGGATCTTACTATGAATGTGTATTGATTTTTTTGTGTCATAACCCAAACTCTTATTTTAATCACTTTAAGACCAAAAGTATTTGGTATTGTTATTATAATCATCTAAAAATGTCACTCGAGTGCCAAGAGTGTTACTTGAAACCACCCATCCCTAGCTTATCCCTAGACCTATTTTAGGTCATATTTAGACACTTATCCAACTTTTATGTGCATTACACACATCCCTAGACATCTCAAAATTAGTCCCAGACCCTTATTTAGGCATCCAGGCAATTAGTGTCTCAGGGTTTACCACTTAGACACTAGTACCATAATTGGACACTAGCATCCCCTACCAGTGTCCTAGTTTGGCATTATTGTCCTTTTCCATCTTTTTAGCTCCAATAGATATATTTTTAATTCTTAAGATGCCTAGGGTCATCCTAGACCTATTTCAAACCACACACTAGTATCAGATCAATATATATATATATATATGACTTTTATCCCTTTATCCACTAGATGTAAATTACTTGTAAATACACAAAATCAAGATTAGAATAAGTTGTGCACAATCAGGGTTATTAATCCATATTATACCCTACTTACGCATAGACTCATCTACAACCCTCTTAATCTTAGAATATATAGATTCTTGGTCCCAAGTCTCACTCAAATCAATCAAACTAACATTCATAATATATTCACTTATACTTGCACTAGTACTTAGGTGGAGAGAACTACATCGATCTTGATCCCTCCTTAAAGTATTGGTATGTTGGCAATTCTCAACAAAATAGGGTGTTGAGGATGTCCAACCTATCCAACTAACACAACACATTTATTATTTGTGCAAAATCAAAATCCTTAATCACATGAAGGTCTAGGGTTTACATAAAAAAATCAATCATAATAGGTCACATGCAACAAATCAGGGTCTATCCACATAAGAACAAGCTTGACAAACTCAAACATAGGTGCTCCAAGAAGCTCAAAATAGTTATTACATAGAGGAAACTAGTGACACAACACTATTTTCCTATTTGGGTGCCATTATCCAAGAAGGTTTTTGACACCTAAATCTTATTTATGAAACTCACACTAGTTCCTGTACTAGTTTTTAGCTTCCAAATCCTTCATTTTACGCAATTTTTGTCTAATTATTTATTTGTCTCCATTTATATTATTATAAATATTATTTTAGCTCAATTATTTCATAAATTACTAGTTGTATTTATTTCATATTTTATACCCTAGTCTATTATATTTAGACCCTTGAACAACCTATGATTTAAACTTCATAAACCCTAAAAAGTTAATTCATTTGGTGAACTATACTTACTTCAAGCACATTATTTCATACCCTATTAGAAAATTAGGTATTCCCTTCTTATTTATAGAATATACTAATTTTTTTAGTTTTCAAACTTTCATCATGATTCTCATGATGGATTCCATTTTCTACTTTTTGGTACAAAGTCTTATGGTTTGTCATTCATGCCTATTACTTGTCATTTATACAAAAATACACATGTATGTCACTCCTCTCATGGACCATTTATTATAAATCATATCATTTCCCACATTGGTCTACCCTCCCTTTATTCCCACTTTTATGTGGATCATTATTGCATGGCTCACTTTGAGTTACCTATGGTTACTACTCAACAATAGAGACCTCAGAGGAATCCTTTTGTTTTGCATCCACCTATAATAGTTGATTACCTTTGTGCTCATCCACCTCTCCTACTTACCATCGATTAATATTATATCTTATGGCTCAATTTTTTGCTATATAGAATAGTATGCCTCCTCAACCTATACAAGAGCAATGTAATCCCACCATCCCTCCTTATCCCCATAATACTACAACATGACCTAGGGATCAAAATAGATCATTTAATATTTTGGATCAATTGAGAAACACATCAAATAAGATTTATATATTATAATTACTTTAAAATTCAACCATTTTCAAAGATATTAATTTTTAAACACTCAATCATACATCTTTGCCTTATGACATAGAGCCTGCTTACTTTGTATCTATAATGAATATTATCAAGTAAATTGAGGACATCATATCTTTTTCAAATGATGATTTTGCCCCATATTCAGTTATTGGTTAGAGTCTACTACTCTTCATTTAGGCACAAATCAATACCACTACTATTAAATGAGTTCTAACTGATAATGGTTTAGGACTTAACATATGCAACCTCACATTTCTACATACTATGGGGGTTCATTTAAAAGACATCAAATAAAATTATAGCTTTTTTATGACATTCTTAGACAGGCATTGGGTTATATAACATTGGATATTATTGTTGGGACCAAAACCCTACCTATAGAGTTTTAGATGATGCCTAATAACTTGCACTACAACCTATTAATTGGGAAACCTTCAATACATTGTATGGAATATAAACACTCTAACTTACATATATGCATAAATTTTGGATACCTATTCACCATTATAATAGATAATAAACCATTTAGATATTACATTAACAAAACCTACCACCCTAAATACATCTTTAGATGGGAAAACTCATGTTATTATAGAGTCCCAACCTCATGAGATTCTGATTGAGAATATGTATACATATGAGGTTGGTGAATCTTGAACCATTATTACTACACCCATTCCAAATCGTCCTACAACACAATCACCTTCACCCATGATAGAGGAGGACCCTTGTATAATAAATTTATCCTTACCCATGATGGATGATGGGATTTTAATAAAACACTTGCCATTACTTGTTAATTTAGAGGAAGTATATATCCAAAATTTTGATACATATTCTTAAGAGACCACATAGGATGATCCAACACCCATTAGCATTGACGATTAATTATATGGATTGAGCTTCACTCTAGTTGGGTTTGGAGAGTACAAAGATGATTCTAAGGCACTCATACCTTTTCCCACACATGTAACACCACTAGTTCATACTACTACAAATACAAGACCAACTGCCCAATTATAGTTAGAGGTAGATTATTCCATACACTTAGTACATATGGTCGTATTTATGGATATTGACTTTGTTATATGGATTCACGTAGGAAATTTATAGGATAGACCACATTAGATTATATAGATATTACTTGATAGAGGATTGATAGTATTACCCAAAGTTCATCATAGATATGTCAGCAGATTGTCAGAGTGGGATGGTAGACCCTTTTGTCACTTTGACATGTTTATAGAACATGATATAGATATGTTCTCAACATTACAATAGATGTCAGATAAGTTCAAGGCTTAGGGAACTATTCATATTACAAAAACTCAACCCCCACCAGTATAAGAACCAAGATAGAATCTTCATCAACAAAGATATTCATGAAATGATCCATTGAATATCAAAATTTTCATCTATGACTGATACATCCCTCATGTTACTATAGATGAGTATTCAAATCCCAACTCTTGCACATTAGCATTCTTAAAACACATAGGACATGAGGAGAGTGAGTTACAACATCATATAAATTGACATGAATCCTAAGGACATATCAAAATACTAATTTCATGTCACCCATAGTTGGATAACACATTACTCTTCATAATTAACATAAGTACTCTAATGATGGATACACGTAATATTAGATGGTTACAAGTAATGGATGCCACAGTTGATCATATAGCTATATGCTTAATTTTTAGTCATGAGGGACACATAGTTCACATTATATATGATATATTAGATAAGAACCATAGATTTCATACATATACCTTATGATCTAATGTGGTTTACCCTAGGACCGCACAAGAGGCTTATTACATAGTAGAGTAGCATACTATTCTAATTAATAGAATCTAAACTATTACTAAATATAAGGCTACATTTATATAAACAACATAGTATGATGATGATGATGATGATGATTCATTTGAGTTTTGGTATATTTAATATCTAACATCAGATGACCTCCCACCAGATCTACCATTTGATTATCCACATCCCATGGATGTGATCTTAGGTCTATAGAGACATTACACTTTATTTGTACATTATCACATTTATTTCCATAATTGAATTACACATAATGTCATTTATTTTTTCTTCTTGTATATAGTTTTATTTTCATGTTTCTTGTACATAGATTATATGTATAAAATACAAAAAAAAATTAATATGTCAAAAATACTAAAACATTCAAAAATTGCTCAAAAAATAAAATTTATAGATTGTATATATTTTTATGATACATTTCTTATACTTGAAAAATACTCTATATGTTATCTTTGTTAATGTAGTCAATTTTATCATACATACATGCATCACTTATTCTTTTTGATTGTTTATAGATTACTATAGGACTCGGGTCCACCACATATATCTAGATTTATTACTATCTACACACTAGGGGCACAGCCATAGGCTCCTCATTTGACACATTTAATCATTTAGGGGAATCTTATACACATTTTTGATTTCCAAGTTACATCTCTCTATACTCTATCTCAAAAATTTAACATTATAATATCTTGATATTTATCATGCTACACTACTCAAAAAAATTTCCAACTACAAATTCTCTAGACTCAATTTATGTACATCTTTGATCTTATATATATTTATACCAAATGTTCATGCATAATTCTATTTCTAGATTTACTATTTTAGAATTGATTATATATCTATAATTCTACATATATTATATGTAATTTTAATATGCCATTATTCTATGGCTCTATGCCACTTCCTTTAATTGTATATATGGTGTGGACATGTGCCCATGCCCTTGTGTGTATCTTCATGATTATGTATGAATACATTTGAACATGTCCTTCCTTGTGGATCCACACCAATTTTTCTTGTTGTTTACATATGTGGAAATTTTAGCATGTCCTTATATGTATTACTTTCTCAAATTTAGTGACATGTGCCTATTTTCATTGTATTTTCTCCCCTTGGGATACTTTGCATGACTTATGTGTGTTATATGTATGCTTTCATGTATGTGTCATGATCATGATAGTTGTCTCTTGATTTTTACACACTCCACTTTTAGATGCCATGAGGGTCCTCATGCATCTCCCCTTTCCTATTGGTTTCCTTGATAGAAATTATTACCTATTCCCCTAGGTAGTTACTAATTTTACTAATCAAATTTGTTGTTCATACACAAGCTTACATTATTATATCTATCTTGACATCCTTTT
>JARHVA010001850.1:2250000-2300000 GCA_037957365.1 Torreya grandis | reverse complement strand
ATCTACCCATCCATAAAATGAGGGCCATTTTCTATTTTGGGGATTGTGTAGAGGATCAATGGTTTATGGTTGGTGTGAAAAAGTCATTGGATGATCCTCTCCTTCCCCACTACAGTACTTACTTGGATATTACACTTGAGATTATCAGAAGATATAAGAGTTAGTGTGAATGAAGCTCCATGGAGAATTTTATCTATTATTATACTTATATTGAGGAAACATGCCTAAAGGAAATGTAATTAATTATTATTATACATTGACAATAGAGATTGTATTATTGTATCAGTTGTGGCTAGATTTTATTATTATTACTTTCCTTATGTAATTATGATAGTTTACATAAATTGCTAGTGATCAATAAATATTATTATACATGTTTACTTGAGTTTTATGTGCTTATTTAGTATGTTTAAAATCACTAATTATATTCTCATGGTGTAATATAATGAAATAATAAGTGTTGAGTAAATTTTTATTAAAAAATATTACTGCATTATTCTAGTAAATTTCTATGGGGATACTACATTGTGGTATTAGAGATATGGCTCAAAATCTAAGACTTAATGAGTCTACTAACATTTTCATATTCTTATGTTACCAAGATTCAGAATGGTGCGAGTAAGAGAATTGGGTGAGGGTCCTTTAGGTGTCAATGACAATAACACTCTATTTGATCCTAATTAAATTGCCACTAAATAAGCATTAAAGTTAGATTGGATTCTTGCGACCATGAGTGAGACTAGGGATAGAGTCATAACCTAGGAGTAGGAATTCTAAGCTTCACTCATAGAAATGTCAGGTATTTTATTTTAACATCTAATTTCCATTTCGATAGATACATGGGCTATGGAATGTTTTATAGCTACTTGAATTATAAATAAATTGTCTAGAAAAGATGGTGTAATGGCAAATGCATGGTTAGTATAATATGGGAATGATTCTAAAGTCTAGGTTGACACATGTTAAGTAGAAGAAAAAAATAGGTTGTCAGAATTCATAATTGTTATAAATCTTTATGTACCACCACTAGGGTCATACGATGTGATCTTAAGAGTCAACTAGATTGCAAAGCATAAAGCTAAGGTTGACTGTTATCTAAAAAGAGTGGAGTGCCTTGATGATTCCCAAAATCAAATACTAATTCAAGGTGAGAAAAGGGAGTTAAGGCTTAGGTAAATTTATAAAATGTAACTCAGGAAGGCCCAAGGTAAGGGATTCAAGCATTTATTTTCAAGATAAATGAAACAAAGGAAACTAAGGAAATATCAATTGAATATTATCCTTTCTTTAGGTATTTTAATGATGTGTTTTCAAAAGAATTTCTAGGATTGAGTCCTAAATAGGAATTTGACTTCTCTATTGATATCAAACTAGGATCAAAACCTCAGTCTAATGCTTTGTATCAAATGGCAACCATTGAACTAGTAGAATTGAAGGAATAAATTTAGGAATTCCAAAGGGTTGATAAGACCAAGTGTCTCACCATGGGGTGTACCAATTATTTTTGATAAGAAGAAGATGGTGTTCTTAGAATTTGCATTGAATATAGAATGTTGAATAAAGAGAACATTAAGAACATGTATCCACTACCTCAAATACATGATGTTTTCAATCAAACACAAGAAGCAAAATTTTTATCTAAGAATAATCTTAGAGGTGGATATCATCAATTAAGGATAAAATATGAAGATATTCCTAATAAAACATTTATAACTCACTATGGGCATTACCAGTTCATAATGTTACTATTTGGGTTGATGAATACACTCGCAACATTCATTATTATCATGAACAGTGTGTTTAGAGATTATCTAGATCATTTTTTTGGGGTCTTTTTTAATGACATTTTGATTTATTCCAAGGATGAAGAAGAGCATCTTCAACATCTAAAGTTGGTTTTGAAACATCAGTGAAAGCACAAGTTGTATAGAAAATTTTCCTAATATATACATTTTTTGAAAAGAAAGTGCAATAACTGGGACATATTATCTCAATGGATGACATTTTTGTTGATCTAACTAAGATAAGAGCCATTATGGAGTGGCTAACACCAATAAATGTGTATGAGGTTAAAATTTCTATGGAATTAGTGTGCTATTACAAGAAATTCATCTCAAAATTTTACAAGACAACTAATCCAATTACCTCTCTATAGCGTAAGAATCAGAGTTTTATTTAGTAAGATAAACGTGAATTAGTTTTTTAGGAATTGAAAAGAAGGATTACTTTAGCACTAGTGTTAAGATTTCCTAATCCCAATGGTCAATTGTTAGTGATCATAGATGTATCTGGGGATGGACTAAGAGGAGTCCTTATGCTAGATGGTTTAATAGTATCTTATGAATCAAGGAAGATAAATCCTTATGAGGTGAATTATGCCCCTCATGATCTTGAACTTGCAACAATTGTTCATGCTTTACAAGTTTAGAGAGATTATTTATTGGTAAAATTGTTTGAGCTCAAGACTGATAAATTGGGACTCAAATACATTTTCACCCAACCTAATTTGAATGATTATTAGAGGTATTAGTTAGATTTTTTATCTAACTATGAATTTGATATCAATTACATCAAAGGCAAAGAGAATAGAGTAGTTAATGCCTTGATTCATAGAATGTACATAGTAGCCATACCTATTATCAAAAATAATTTCATAGATCATGTGATTGATTTCTCACTAGGAGATGAATTCTATGATGAAGTCAAAGAAGATTTATCTAAGAATGATCATAATCCTAGGTATTGTTTACACCTAAAAGTGGCCACCAATGACCTCCAATCAGGATTTTGACCAATTTCTATTAAAATTCACAATTTGGCTTAAGAAAACTAAAATGCATTAAATGTTTCAAAAATTTTATATAAAATCATAAATTTTGGCAAGAGTATCACTAAATGGGGCAATGAATTTTATGAGATAACTAACTTTGATCATATCATTTCCAGTCAAAATGATATTTTCACACCTAGCTACTCTAAATTGCTCTTTTCTACCAAATTTCTTGCATAAGACATGTGCCTTTGTTATTTAGTTTTGGCATAATCTTAAATGGGATAATGGATCCAACACATCTAACATCACATCCTAAATCTAATCTAGTTAAATTTCAAGCCAATAATATGACATTCTGACCAACTTGATTAATTTGTGCACCAATGGCCAATGTTTGCACCAAAATTGACAAATTATGTTTAAGAATAATTAATTTAGATCAAGAGCTTAAGTTAATTTTCCATGGAACTTGTTGAATATTTTTTTTTGTAAATTGATTATGAGTTTCTGCATCATCAAGTGAGATCATTTCCTTGGAAAGCATCCCTAGGCCATGAATGCATAAAATATCTTATTGATCCTCCCATGTCTCATTAAGCCCTCCCATGCCTCTTTAATGCCTCTCTATCCCAAATATTTATGAGGGAATTTATTGAATTTGGCCTAAAAAATTGAATGTATTCTTAGACACATATCTTTATCTTGAGATGGATGGTACAGGTTCATTTTGATCATTTGAAAAAATCTATAAATAAGAGGCCTTGTCTAATGAATTTTAAGCTTGGATAGTATAAAGTTATCATGCAAAAATTATTCCAAAGCCTTATGGAACTAGTTTTATAATTACCAATTGTTGAGCCAAGTCAAATCCATCATAAAACCATTGGTGCTAAGGAGAGAAGGAGCCAAACAACTCCTTTGATGAGGATTAATTAAGCACAAGCTGAGTAAGCCACTTCAACAAGATATTTGGAGTATCCAAGGAAGGTGAAGGATCCTTTGTATTTTGCATTCTAGTTGTGTTTTTGTATTTAGTTTTGTTATTATGCTCCCCCTTGAGATAGGCTTAAATTGTTATCATTAATGTGTTTTATTTGGATTTGGTTTCATGCACTAACACTATATTAATATCCCCTATTTGGATTTGAGTTACAAGTTAAATTCCCAAATTTTATAAAATGCATAGAGGAAACTAATGAAAAAATAGTCCCCTAAAGCCCAAACTATCTATATGGTTCTAGTACTCAGTTGCCTATGTAACTACTATAAGGTTCCAATCAGAAAGCTATAGATTTTGTCTTTAATGTAATGATGGTTTTAAATTACCTCTAAATTCAATATAGAGGGAATGCACAAATCCTACTTCACTACAGAGGGCCTCACCGACTTTAAATTATTTGCATTAAACTCTATATTCCTTGCCCACCTTTTTAGAAGTCTCCAGGTCCTCTCCAAACAAGCTTTATCACACGTGTGAGTAGTTGTTATAACCCAGAAAACCTAAGTTCCAAGATAATTACCAACTAAAAAAATGAGGAAATATTCAATGAATAATGAATCATGTGCAATACACTCCTGCCATACTTTTTTTAAAGTTTAGTCTAATTTGTATTGGCATGCATAACTATTTAGTCATTTTTATTTGTATGACTAAAAAATTTTTTAGTCAATGACCAAATTAATCATTTATCTACTCATTTATAGTCGAGTTGAAAAAAATTAGTAAATTTTAGACATTTTTAGTTGTTTTGATTAAATGTTTTAGTCATGTAGTCATTTATTTTCCAAATTCTACTAATGATCATTTGTGTTGAGGAGAGTAGTGTTACGCTACCAAAATCAGGTTAAAGCATTTTGCCTTAGTGTATTTAAACAAGCATTTTTCACACCTTTTAATAATTTTAGCATTGTTACACTACTCGAATTATTTTGAAACTTGTTTCATAGGCCTATTTCTATAGAGACAAAGTTCTCCTAACTTTCCAACCAATTTGAGTTTTTATTGTAAGCCTTTATCTAGCACATATATGACGTTTACCTTCATCTAGATTATTGGTCAAAAGAATATAGTTTGTGCCATTATTTAGGAGAAAATAAACTATCTCCAAGTTCCTTTTGTTTCATACCTCATACTTATTGATCAAGTTTATGTCCAAGAGTCAAATGCCTAGTTTTTGTTGAAAAGTGTTTCAAATATGTTAGATTAAATATCTCATCTTTTAAAGTCTAGATTTTGACACCATTTGGTCAAAATTCCTAGCGTGTACTTTTTCTTGAGCCTATATTTTGATGCCATGTTTGGCCAAAAGTCCTAGGAACTTTTGTTTTTCCTATATTAGACTCATTTGAAACACTTTGACCTAGAAGTTGGTATTTTGATTTACTTGACGTTAATTTGTTTTATCAAAATTTATTACATCAATATTTTTAGATACACATATCCATCTCTTTTACTAGGTTAGACTCATTTTGAACCTCTTTATAGACATTACTTTTTTTAAGTTTGTATAACTCTATACCTTTTAGTCACAAAGAATTTACTATGGATCCCAACATGTATTCCTACACTCATAGTGGGATTATGTACAATATGGGAATTAGTAATGTGGTCGCACAGGATGAAATGGTTCAAAACTATGCAAACAATGTTGTTTATGAGACATATCCTTATCCACCTTATAACACTCAAATAAGGGTACAAATCCAAGACCCATTGGCTCATTATTTGGTAAAAATGCCTCCATACTAAGAGCTATATCAAACATAAATAGATCAATACCTAGATTCTATACCTACAGTTAAAGAACCATTTCCTCAACAACCATACTATGTTACTGTACCATCCACATATGATCCTTATCTATTTGAGCATCACTTATTAGAAAACAAGGATGAAATTTTGGTTAGATCCATAGAAGTAGGGGCTAATTTTTTGGTATACTTTCCCCATTGAAAATTTTCAAGTCTAGTAAGAATGCCTCACAACATAATTTATATTCAATAGGCTTCTTCTAGCAATCCTTTAGCTCTAGTCAAAATGCCATATCAGGACCCTAATATGCTTGTCAAAGGAAATGACCTCATGGAGGATCACTTTGTACAAATGAAAATAGCATATCAAATGTACTTGAACCTAACATGCAATTTTAATCAAATGACCATGTCAAATAGGCCTCTCATAGATTTAGTTCCTTTAATAGGAGTGTTAATAGAATTGACTGGTCAAGACAATCAGGCTGTAAAACCCTTTACACAAAACACTTCAGTTAATAACTTATTTCATATAACAACCATTGAATAACTATCTTCTAATTTTATGTAGAATATCGAGTAAAACATAGTGGACAATGTGCAAGCAATGTCTAATCCAAACCAAAGTGGTGTAAGTACACAAAAAACTAGTCCAAAAATAAGTGTACCTTTATTCAACACCATGAGTGATTCTCCAAATAAAGGGGTAGGAGTTTATACATCCTAACTTCAACCAGCAACTACCAATAATCCTTAACTAGCTACTTCTTCAAGTGCTCAACCAATAGGATTAGGTAGTCAGCTAGTGACCAATGTCATGCCTCAATAATAGAATGTAACAAATATTACTCCTCCCTAACAAGTAATGATTAGTGTTCTACAACAATATGCATAATACAATATACCAATGTAATAGAGGTAGAACATATCTCCACCTCAATAGGAGGAAACCAATGTTCCACCTCACCAAATAATAGTGAACATACCTCTTTCCTCATAGACCAAGATACCAATTTAAAGCCAAAAAATGTCTAATCAATAATGTATAATAATAGGTTAGTGAAAAATAATGAATCTTTAACAAGCATCAACTTCCCAACAAGGATTCATGCAAGTTAGAGGTTCCAATGTTCCTCAAGTACCGATCAGGTAACCTTTCCCTTTTATGTAGAATATTCCACTAGTTTAAAGATAGGGTCTTGTTTTACAAGTACCCCTTCAATAGTAATATTTTATTATTTATAATTATATTTTGATTCAACCCTAATAGGCATAGTATAGCCATATTCCCCCATCCCAACTTCAAAATCCCTAAACTCAAACCTACTTACGTAACCCAAACTAGCATATTGCACTGCAGTATGTGTAAATTCAATAATCAAACCCTAATCCATGTATTCATATTCCTAGTCCATTCCCTGACTAAATTAGTGTACCCTAGAAAATACCTCCATCATATCCCAGTCAAAGGGCTCCACTTATGACTTCTCAGCCATCTAACTAGGCCAATATTCCACCTCAAGCCAATATTCCCTCTAATTTCCTTGCCCAAGAGTTATAAAAAATAAAGTATGTAATTCCTATCATCCAAGCTAGGAAACAAACCCAAAAATTTTAAGTTAGATGACATGTGTTCTTATCCATTTAACATGGAGAACTTGTAAATACCATTTCTTCTAGGATACAAACCATCAAAATTTGATAAATATAAGGGGAAAGGTAACCTGAAGGATCATTTGACCAAACTCTTTGTTACATGCCAAATAGTGGCATATAGTTACATATACCTTTTGTTATTATTCCCAAGGATTCTAACAAGACAAGCTTTAGAGTGTTTTTTAAAGTTGCCTAAGAATTCACTATCAGATTTTGATGATCTTTCAGACAAGTTTGTGGAGCACTTTTCATATAATCTTGAGCATGAGATTTCATTGGTCAAATTAATGTAATCAAATTAGAAGGCTAGTGAGAATTTTTTAAGTTATCTATAGCAATGGATATCCTTGCAAGTTGATTCACCCATAGTTTACTAGATAAACAATTACTCACTATGTTTGTCAAAAATTTGTATAGTGAGATATCTTATCATATGAAACTGTAGTGTGTGCATACTTTTGAGGAGATCATTAACAAAGGTTTATTGATCAAGCAAGACTTTATTAACAAAGGGATCATCAATCTTACTTCATCAAATTAGAATCAAGGTACCAATCAAGGAAATGGCCAAAACTAGCATCAATTCTAAGCACAAGCATCTCAACCTACATAAACAAATAATAATGATAGACCAAGGCAATTCAACCACAATAAAAATGTTGTTATAAATGGAGTAATAGAGTTGAGACATGTCCAAATGGTGTAAAAATTTCCTTCTTAACTGATGCTACATATCCAAATTACTCCTAACCCATAACCTTTTTAGTAAATATAACAAGCACAATAGCTGAAGCCCATGTAAAACATGCAACAAACTTTACCATTACAAGTTATTTTTCCAAGGAGAACAATTCCTTCTCATCAAAATTTTAGTGCCTTGGAGAGCCTATTAAATCTATGTTTTACAATCTCATCACTACTAATATGATTAGTTGGCCTATATGAAACATTATCCTTAGAGCATCTCTTATCCTAATTGATACCTCCACAATGAATTCTATGAATATCATCAGGTTAACAAACATAATTTGTGCCACTATGTACAAATTAAATAGTTGATTTAGAATATGTTAGAGAATAGGGAGATAACATTGGATGGTGGTGATTTTACTTCTAATCATACCCTTAGAATCTATCAAAACCCCTTTCCCCAATATAACAACCAACCACAACAATACAAATAACAATAATGGCTAGTGTAAAAACCAATAGCAATAGATTCAACAACCAAGGCCAAACTAACAGAATCAATAGAATCACTAACAATAGAACCAACAACATATAAATAATGGATAGAACCAAGGTTAGAATGGTAATAACCAATAGACCTACCATGTAGTTGCATATGACTACAATAGGGTTGTAGGTCATATTGGAGGAGGTCACATTAACACCATATCCATTAATCCAATACCAAATACCAATCAATCAAGACCTTTGCTAAACAATTATAATCTACCAACTCACATTGATAATCCTTCCTTAACCTAGGACTGCATATAGGCATACCAATAAGGAGGGATTACTAATTTTGGACCCTATACCAATAACTCATTATTGGCTCATGACCACACACAATTGCACCAATAAATGAGACTTATCTTATCTTGTCCCCCACCATCACCATCATTTGTTAGCAATCATGGTCCTATGTTTAATCTTGATTATACAATCACAACTTAGAGGTTGAAGATTACCATCCTATGCCCACAACCATATACCACTTTTCCCATCACTCAACCAACTGTTATACTGTGAAACAAGCCATTTACCACTCACCAAGAGAAGAAATTTTATATTATGTAAGAATTACAAAAGATGCCTACACAAATATCCATTTTAGGTTTTTTTAATACATGAACAATTCGCAAAAACATTTTAAATAACTTCGTGAGCCAATCCACTATTTAAAGTGATGTATCCCCTAATAAATTCTAAGCCTTGGATAGACATCGAGCTCTAACTCAAAAAGTCATTTTCAACCAAATCAATATGTCATCCCCTAGCCTGCTGCATAACAACCACTTATACATTGAAATTTGCATAAAGTAGAATAAAGTGAAACATGTCCTTATAGACAATGGATCAAGTCTAAAGACCATCAAGATTCTTGGGTACATGATGGTATATATTCAAGTATAAATAATAAACATCAAGGCCTATGACAATGAGGAATGAGAATCATAAGGTACCATCTGTTTACTAGTTATCCTAGGTACCTTGACACATGATACACTTTTCCATGTGCTAGATATTGATTTTTTGTAGAATATGCTTTTAAAAAGACCTTGGTTACATGAAATTCATGCAATACCATTAATGTTTCACCAATGTATCAAGCTTTCCCATTCAGGAATGGAAGTTTGTATACGAAGAGATTTGCATCCATATGAGCATTGGAAACACCTAAAGGCCAATTTTAGGAGTTATAACTATCATTTTGGCATGAATCTAGTGGCCAAGTAAAATAAGGGAAAGGCAATACTCCTTGATTTTTTAGAGGATAACTTTATTAATCCTAATACTCTTGATTCCCTTTCTCACATGCCAAATACTAAGATATCCAATAATTATACCATCTCATCCAATGGCCCTGGAGAGTATTTAACCCATGATACCTTTCATTTAACAAACCTTCCATAGAACCCAAAGTCCTTTAGAAGACCTAAAGCCAAGCCATCTCATCTAGAATGGAAATAAAGTGGCAAAGGTAAAGGACCTATCACATTCATACCAGTATTTGGCCTAGAATAGGACCCTCTTGAAGGGGATTAATCATGGTTGTACAATGTTAAGTAGGTTTATTTTTACAAGAATTCAAAGTATCATATACCCAATAGGATCATGAATAATCAAGACTTTGAAGGAGGAGGCCTAGGACCAAATCAAAAAGGAATATTCGAGCTAATTTCTATGACAAGATACAAATGGCCCTATGGAATTAGAATTAAACCACCTGGGGGTGACCCCATGTACCTTAATCATGTTATATCACCATAAGATAGTGATGAGGATGCCAAAAACAAAGCAAAGTCTGATCATAGCCTTTTTGATGACCTATCTAAGACTAACCTATTTAATCCTCAAACTATTTTTACCTTTAGACTAGTCATTTGTCATAACCCACTACCATTGTATTATCCCTAGTTGATAGATTAAGAGCAACAAGAATCTAATGTGCCAATTGATGAGTTATAAAATGATGAGGCTTTCTATGATTTTCTCAGCCTTGGAGACAATGTTTTGTTGGGGACCATAAATTAGGGTTCTCAATCAAGTTGGATCCTGAATCCTATTTTAGAGAGCAAATGAACACCCTTAATCAAAAGAAAATATTTAAAACATTGAGGTCCCAAAGTGAAAACCTATTTGAGGTGCTTTTTAACAAAGGAAAAATAAAAGAAAAATGCTAGTTTAGTGGTGAAAACCTATATCAGGCACCCTTAGATTGGGGTATTTAACCTTCCTCAAACATAGCTCAGGAGACAACCAATGACAAACTTATCTATGAGTTTGAGTTCAATTTTAAATAACAACAAGCTTTTTATCAAATCATTTAGGATTTTATAATAGTTTTTGTTATATGGCCAAACCTCCCATTGGGAGACTCTGATTCATCATGCCTAGGGGAACTCAAAGAGCCAATCCTAATAGAGGTCTCTCATGTTGCCAATCAATTCAAATCTTTATCCATTATTCTTGAAGATAGTTTAACCATTCTAATGGAAGATACAACAAAGGTTAACATTGGGTCCCTATATGACCCAAAGTGGATCAAACTAGGCACATCTCTTACTGTGAAGGAATGTGAAGTCATTATAACCCTTTTGAGAGAATTTATTTACATATTTTCATGAGCATATTTTGACATCCCAGGTTTGGACCCCACCTTGGTTCTACACCACCTTGTGGTCAATCCTACTGCCAAACGAGTAAAACAAAATTTATGTAAGATACATCCTTGCATTACTATATTGTTGAAGAATGAGTTGGAAAAACTCTTAGAAGTAGGATGTATTCGATAAATTAACTATTCATATTGGATCTCTAATGTTGTGCTAGTTAGCAAAAAGCTACAAAGAATCATAATCTGTACTATTTTTTATGATATAAACAATGCTTACCCCAAGGGAGACTTTCCATTGCCAAAAATTTACATGATTGTCAACTCTATTGTGGGTTATGAAATGATTTCATTAATGGATGACTTTTTAGGGTACAATTAGATAAGGATAGCACTAGAAGACTAACATAAGATAACATTCACCACTCCATGGGGAACATTCTATTATCAGGTAGTGCCATTTCATTTTAAAAACATGGGGCCAACTTATTTAAGAGCCATGACTATCATATATCATCATATGATGCATGACATTATTGAAGACTATGTCGATGAGATTATTGGTAAATCAAAGAATAGGGCTAATCATCCAACAATACTATGCAAAATATTTGAAATACTCCATGAGTACAAAGTCAAAATTAATTCTAAGAAGTGTGTCTTTGGTGTTACATTAGGCAAATTTCTTGGAATCATTGTGTCTCATCGAGATATTGAAGTTGATCAGGATAAAGTTAAAGCCATAATAGAGATGAAACCACTAACTAATTTGAAGTAGTTCTATAGTTTGTAGGGCAAGATTCATTCCATTTGATGTTTCATATCATAGTTGGCCAATGAATGCCATCATTTTATGCATCTTCTAAATAAAGGATTTACATTTCACTAAGATGATCACTAATAGACAATGTTTTAGTACCTAAAGGACTAGAGTGAATCCACCTATTTTATTACCTCCTATGCTAGGAAATCCATTCTTGTTGTATCTATCCACTACTAACAATGCCTTGGGGTCACTTTTGGCTCAGCATGGTGATAATGGAAAATAACATGTCATGTACTATTTAATTCATATACTGGTCATTTATGAACACAATTATATGCCCATAGGAAAAGCCAGTTTAGCCAGTCTTCATAGCTCAGAAACTATGTCATTATATGTTAAATAATAGGACCATGGTTATTTCAAAAGTAAATCCACTCAAGTATCTACTATCTAAAATAGATTTACAAGGATATATGGCCAAGTGGATCATTCTTCTCAGTGAATTTGACATCGAGTATGTCAACCAAAAAACCATTAAGGGGTAAGTTCTTTTAGATTATCTTGTTGAAGCACCCCTTACTAATACAAAGCTGCTCATATTCCAATTTCTTGATGAATCCATAATGACCATCATTAACACACCTCTTGAGGAGTAGGACTAAAATCTATATTTTGATGGATCATTTATATCACATGGATTTGGGGTGGGCTTTTTATTTATTACATCACAGGGGAATCTAATCCTTAAATTATTTAGAATCAATTTTCCTTGAACCAACAACATGGCATGTCTAGGGGATGAAGCCATTATTGTGTTTTATTTGGATTTGGTTTCATGCAATAACACTATATTAATCTCCCTTTATTGTAATCATAAATGGCATATATAGTGGGACTTATCATCACAAATTTGGTTAAATAGCACCAAAAAGCAACCTACAAAATGTAGGATGTTGGAGTGTTAGAGGAAAAAGAGTGAAAACTTGATTAAATATCCATTTTTCTGGAAGTAATGGATTTGTCACTATGGAGTCATGATTTTGTCCTATATACTACAATCCCACCATTGACATAGTCATTATTTTGTCATTTTAAGTCATGATATTGTTTATAAACTATGTTTTTAGACTAACTTTGTCTCTGTGTATAGATCTACTCTCTATATTACAATACTGCTACTCATTAGTAGTAATATTGTAATACCATAATTTGGTAGTAGTGATATTGCAACACCACTAATCTCTAAGTAGTGATATTGGAATACTACAATTTTATAGTATAAATATTGTAACACCATGACTTGACAATTATGATATTGTAATACTGTGACTCAATAATTATGATATTGCCTATTTGAGTCATGGTATTGTGGATAAACTGTTAGCGGTTAAATGACAATAACATTAATCTTTTAGTGGTGATATTACACTATGACCTATGGTATTATTAATATGAGTAGTGATAATATGGATTTATCTTAAACTAACTTGAGTAGTAATTTTGTATTAACCAGTCATGGTTTTGTAGAGTAGCAAGATTGTAAAATGTAAACATGAGAGCTCAGTTTATAAAGTTGTTTATTTCATTTGGATAAGTGATTCAAGGATAAATGAAAATCTAACTTTTTCCTTGTAGGTCCAACTTGAAAAGAGATATTAAAAAAATTAATTTAGTCTTTTTTAACCTCTTTTTGGGTACTTAAAAAGGATTAAGAACTTTCATTTTGGTACTTAAGGAAACACTTAATTGTTTACTTGAATAGTTTGTAGTTTTTATTTAAGTTTTTTTACAACTTAAAGCCAAAGGGATAAAAGAACAACATCACACATTTAATTTAGTGCTTTAAAGTTGGACTCATTTCAAAGTTTTTTGTAAGTTGGTTATGATTATCTTGCCTAGTTAGTTTTGATTGTGCAAAAGAGGAAGGTGTACATGTATGCTCTCCCCCCATCCCCTATAGGGAACTTGTGGGATAAAAAACACCATTTTAATTTTCAAATTAACCTAGTCCAAAGGCATAAAAGAGATGTTTTGAAGGCTCTCTCTAAGATCCACATGGCTTGGGTGATATAGAAACAACCTTAAAGTTCTTTTACTTAGCTTTTATTTTCATTGCATCTTAACTTGTGAGGGGGACTTCATTACCTCCCATAAGTTCTATAGGGAATAATTGACCCAAAAATTCACCTCTCAAGATTATCTTCAACCCCTATCCATGGGGAGGTATATAAATTAGGATCACCCCATTGGGATGGTGGTTTTAGAATTTAAACCATCTCTAATCACTGGGGTTAAGCTCAGGATGTTTGAGCACATTGGACATCATACTACAATAAGTGAGTGATGGATTTAGTGGTTTTAAAAAGGAAAATACCTTTTTAAAACAAGCCAAGTGCCATGGACCCAATTTATGTGTTTCTTCTCTTTCATTTTGATATGAAAGTCTTTTGCATCTGATCCATTTAAACATTCAAAAACTTGTTAGTTGGTTAACTACACATTGCTATACCTTGTCAATTTAGGGCTTAAGATGATTAATTAGATAATTTATATTTGTATTATATTACTTGGTATTATTTGGAGTAAAAAATATTTGTTAACAAAGGGCTAAATAACTAAACACATTTCCCACCATTTTTCTTGAACAAGGAGGTGTTATGCTACCCAAGTGAAAATCAACTTTTTCCTTGTTCAAAAACTTATCATAAAGATTGTGTCACATCTTCCATTTTGGTGTATTTATGTTTCTTGTTTGAGTCTAAACCATTTTTCACATTTGATTAAGTCCCTCATTGATAGTTTAAATTCAAAATTAGACTCTTTCAAGTTTTAAAGGTTGATGTGTTAAATTGGGTTTACCACTTTGCACTTGACTTGTTTTAACTTGAGTTCAATTCCCAATTTGAATTGAGGGTCATTTTTAGACTCATAATAATTATCATCATTTGGTACAAATCAAATCATCTTGTGTATAGCTAAAGATTTTGAGACCTAGGCTACATTATATACTACTCATCCTATTTTTCCATTTGTCTTGAGTCTATTTGATAAACACACTTTTGCCTTAGATATTCATCCAAATTTGTGTATGGGTATCCAATATTATATAAAATATAATATATTATTAAAAAATACTAAAAATTGCATATAAATGACCAAAAGTGATCATGTGACCATTAGGATTTTATTGTATGTCATTTATAATGCAACCAAATTGATGACTAAACCATTTTTAGTCATTTATTGGTTATTTAAATTGATCGATTTGGTAGTATATTTAGTCATTTTTTATTCACTGATATATTTAGTCATTCATTTAGTCATTGATTGTTGTTAACTAGTCACTTATTTAGTCATTTTTATTCACTGATTTCTATCCATTGGTAGTGTATTTAGTCATTAATTTTAATCATCATTTTGATCAATTTTGTAGTATATTAGTCATTTTTATTCACTTCTCTCACTGGTCAACATTGTGTCTTGATCACATTTGTTATAAGTATTTCCACATCATTGAAAATCAATATCACGTGAGGCAGCGTCAATCCTTTAAGGCACATTCTCACATGACAAAGCTTGGTAAAATATTTCACATATGCAATCATTACAAGATCAACCTACATTTTACTAAAGATTAGGTATGGGATTTAAAATATTATAGATTTTTTGATTCAATTTTTGTCAATCCTTGTTGGTGGTTCAGTTTGGTCTAAGTCCCTTTTCATCTGTGTAATAATTTGGTGAAGCTTTCAGTCATGGGAGGAGAAATATTTAGAACCGAGCCATTATCTTGTGATGAACTAAAAAGGATGCTATGATCTGGAGTATATGTTATGAATGTGGAACTTCTCACTTTCTTGAATGTTTAAATGGATATGATGAGAACATATCTATTTAATTTGCTTTGAGCTAGGATGGTGACCATGAAGTTTAGGTTGGAGGTATGGATTTTGTTGCTAGTGAGGAGTCAATTGCTAAGGCCATAGGTTTACACTACAAGGGTATAAGATTGAAAAGTCTCACCAAATTTTAAGACCTAGAGGGGTTGAAAAAATTATTCATTAAAAGAGAAGTGTCGATGAAGTTTTAAGGATGCTTTGATAGAGAGATCTTGTTCAACCCTTGGGATAAAGTATGCTTCACCATCATGAAATATTTTACCCTTGAATGTCATTTTAAGTGATTTTATCATTATCATTTTGATTTTTTGAATCAATTTCATCACAAGGTGTTGGTTAACTTCTCCTTATTCCTCATGTCATCCCTAGAGATGTCTATTAAGTCTATCAAAAATTCCCTAGAAAAAACCCAACTACTTCTACCATTCTGTTCCACCAAGGTCTTATCTTTAGGCATTATCACTTTCACCTTTCATTGTGTCCCTCTAATCCTTTAAAAGCACATGTGTCAAATAGTTCCCATGACAACGGCCCTAATGAATATCACATTCTTCTAAGAGTTAGATTGGGTTCCTTGGGTCCCTGTGGTTCCCTATGCTTTTCCAAGAACCTTGTTACCCCCTCTTCAAACCTATTCCCTAAGTTTGAAAGCTTTTCCCCTCTCCAATTGGGATCTAGTTATCCCTCCCCAATAGCTGAAACTTCTAGATCCCCTAACCCTTCTCACTCTCTGATTATCGAAGGGATATTAGAGGTAAAAAAATAACCCTTCCTTTTCTAGAAATAAAAAGAGGAAATTGATTATTTAGATCAATTTTGAGAAGATCACTTAGGGAAAGAGTAAGAACAAGAAAGTGGTGGGGGTGGATCCTCAAAATTTGGATAGTGAAAAAGAGCACTTAGAGGCCCAGCATAAGGTGAGGAGGATGCAAAGGAAGGGTTTTATTTTAAATTTTAGAGATATATGAAAAAAAAGATGAATATCAGGAGATCCAAGAGACTGGCAGGGGGAAATTTTCATTAATAAAGACTATGGATGATCCCTCTACCTTATTTATGGGGGATGAAGTGGGTAAATTAAAATATAAACCCAATCCTAATCAATAATTGGAGGAGGGAACTAGTTATTTTGAGGACCTAAATGACACCACTTATGATTCTGACAAGGAGGATTTGATGGATACCAGTGAAGAGGAGAGCCAAATTGAAAGGGAGTTTAAGGAAGTGAAGAAGGGTTTGCACTCCCTTCAAAATAAAATGAAGGTGCTAACCATAGTTTGCTTGAAATTTGTCCACCATATAGCTTCTTCCTTGTTGATTCTACAAGACCTCTTGGATGAAGATAAATGTATAAAAGGAAAAATTGATAGCATGGAAGAACATCTCAAGTTCTTTAAATAAGATTGGAAAAATTTGATAAAAAACTAGTGTTTTTGTTATGGTTAATCCCTAGTCTATTTGTTGTTTCCTATTTTGCTTTTGTTAGTTTGTTATTTTTTGGCTTTTAGTGGCTTTTGGCCTATTTTTATACCCCTTAGGATTTCTATACTTTGGCCTTGCACCCTCTTTGTAGACTTATAATATCAAAAACATATAATCGATGTAATTTTAAATGTTCACTTCTTGAAATAAGAATTTAGAAAACCTTCAATATGGATTACAATTGATGATTATAGACACCCATTACATTATTTTACTTGTTATATTCTACAGTTGAGAAAATATTTTTGGCTTCCATTAGATGCATAAGTAGTAGTAGTACAAATGTTTTAAATATATCTATCTAAAAAATGTGGAGAGATGTCAAATTTTAGACTCCTATTTTAGATTTGTCACATACCATACTGATTAAGACTCCATTAACTTCTTGAATAATTTATAGCTGACAAGATTATGAAAAAATCTAAGTCATAATATAAAGTACAAGAAGGGTAATTCTAATTAGGCTGCAAATTGCTTAAGTCACATCCAATTAAGTAATAAGAGTACCTTAATATTAGGCACAAGAAAAGTAGCTCCAATTATGCTAGAAACTAATTATGTCACCTCCAATTACAACACTAATAATAGTCATGGATTCATGTGGCCATGAGACTTTTAAATGGCCCATGTTATATGGCAGTGGTCCTTAATTTTATTCATAGACCACATAAAATGCATAAATATTATTCTACTCAATATGTAGAGCATAATTATGATGAATCCATGAATATTTCTCATGAATCAACATTTACAACACTAGGAAATATAGCTTACTATAATTTGAAACTTAGGATGAATTAATAAATGTTTGGGTATTAGATACAGGTGCCACCAAATATATGACATAAAACATAGAAAAACATAATCAATAATTCATTTTCACATAATTAAACAACTATTAATAAGGAAAAATACTAAAAATTTATTGAGAAAAAGGTGTTCTTGCAATGGTTACAAGATAGAAATATGTGTTTTTCCTTTGAAAAATGTGTTAATACAAAGTGTGTTTATCATAAAAATGAGTTACAATGCCTTTTTTTCTTATACAAATCCAAAACAGACAAAAAACACTAAGAATATCCCTAAAAAACACATTCAAACTATTGCATAAAGTAGTGAGCCAAGTTGTCTAACAACTAGTACATGATAAACATCAACTACGTGATTTTTTTCAAATATTTTAGTAGCCACCATGTGAAGGTCCCTTCTTTCTCTTTCAAATGGAAAAATCCATCTATTTTGTCTTCATACACAAGGGGTATATTACTTGTGACTTTTAAAATATTTACATTTTCATCTCCTATTCCTTTCAATTTGACTCCATGTACAATAGATAGTGAGTGAATTTGGATAATGCCCACAACAACGCCATCAAACTAATCCAACACTTAGACTTTATCCCATTATTGGATTTTATCAATAAATTTCTAATCTCAATATTATATATATATATATATATATATATATATATAATACTGAGATATAAAACAAACATTATATTGTAAAAATAGAGCGGGGTAACAGCCACATATAAATTTGTGGGGGAAATTCAAACCAATTCTAGGTTATTCAAGAAGAAAATGGTGACCTGAGGAAAGGGGATTCAAAAGGTGTTGATGGAAATTTAGGATATGGCAAAGTTTAAGTGAGTTAAAGGGAGAAAATTTTAGCCATCAATTCTCTTTTGAATGCTATAGGTGGTAATGCATGAAGCTAGGATGGGAGAGTGCCCTTCCCAATGATATAATGACTTTGTTTCAATACTATCCCACTATCAAAAGACATTCTACTTATCATTGTTTATGGTTGATAAGCCCCATAATTCTAATCTAGGAACTTTAGAAGGAATGGAATAAAATATTATTCCAAGATAAGCAAATGAGTCTCAAATCCTTCCAAAACAAGATTGAAGCAAGTATTATGGAAATAGTTAACAAAAAATTACAATATATTAAGTTAAAGGAACATTTTAGGCATGAAGAATGACAAAACATTGGAACATATAATTGACAACTATTATATTACCTCAACTAATAAATCACAACTATGATTATGTTGCAAATTCTTGTCCAATTCATTATGATCACTATCAATATTGGTAACTCTATTGACATCATTAATGCAATTTTGTTTTCCTATTAATTTTATAAAATTTCTCTACATGTGGTTTAACCATCATGCAAAAAATATATAAAGCTTTCAATAGTCAAGTAAAGAATGCAAGCTATAAATTTGTCCAAAAGAACATTTTTTGGATCACTCCAACAATAAAGAAATTGGGTTAGATTTTCCTACACTTAGATTTCAACAATCTACATATTAAGAGGCATTTTTAGATATAATTTCCAAACAAGAATAAATGAGATCAATAGAGCCTCTTACCTCAGTTGAATCCATGGATTTATGCTCATTCTATGTAAAAATTATAGGGTTAACGAAGGTAACCAACTATGAAACTTACTGAGTGAGACTGAATATGCATCTCATTACCTATTGGTACCCTTCATTTGAGTTGACATGATCTAAAGAGGATCCTACTAGGAATTTAATAGATGGCTATGAAATCTCTGTTGATGAACTAGATTTCCACTTCATCCCCCTCTTAGATTTATTAGGTCAATCTAGTGTTGCCATATAATTGATAATATATTCTACACCTGCTTCTTTATTATTATTTTCCACCTAAAATACAATGTCAATTTCAACATATAGTCAGTTTAATAAAAAATCAAAATAAATAACACAATGTAAATCAAGCCAAAAAGCCATACACTTACTATAAATTTATCCATTTTGGCTTACAACCTGCCTTGGCCAAATGTATAGCCAGCCCTCACATTATCTCTTGCTCTCATGCCTCTATTACTCTTTGCCAAATATTCTTAAAAATGCATACTTTCTTTCAATTCCTCCCACTATTTTGGAAATAGAGTGGAGTCTAACCTCTTTTTTCCCTCCATGATTGTTTTTTTGTAATTGTATCTAAAATTGTTCATCAAAATTCTCATCTTTTACTTGTAATATTTTCTAGAGATTTGTCCACCAGTAGTATCAAAATCATTTTCCATAGTTCATGGATCTTACTCTGCAAAATTTGATTTTAAAATATCTAAATGGGCCCTACATCTTACACCCACTCAAAGGCCCACTTTACAGCATTTGGCCCAATGGGCTCACCATATCTTGATACCTCAACCAAGAATGGTTTCTTTCCTTCTATTTTTCTTTATTTTGCATTCATATTTATAGATTTAAACAAATCTTGACTCAATATTTTTCTTTTGAAAAAATTAGACACATCTTCTATTAAACCACTACTAGTATTTCTCGTTGATCCACTAATTTCATCAAAAGTTCTAGATGCAATAGGTGCACTTTGAGGCACAACAGATGTGAGAGGTCTCTCTTCATGACTTTCATTAACTATAACTTCATGCTCCTTAGCCAAATCAAGTGTGGAATGAGTAGGTAGATCAGTACCAGTCTCTATATATTTCAATTCAAACACATCCTTTAATGTTGAATAATCATTTGTAGACCTATTGTTCCTTTGCTCTGAGTTTTTTCAATAATCTCTTTTAGAATTTGTGATAAGAGATCATCACAAAATTGCACATCACCATGTGCTATATTAGGCTACACGTCACCATGTGTTATATCAGGCCACACATCACCATATGCTATATCAGGCTACACATCATCAAAAATACTATTGTCACAAACTGTATTTGTTGAATCACAAATGTGTTGGCTTCTATGAGATGAAGACACTGTATCTTTTATTTCCTTTTATTTTTTCTCCACATTTTTTTGGCACTCTTTTTCTTTCCTATAAAATGAAAAAATATCATATTATGTCTTATATACATAAATATCTTGCTATAAAATTTCACTAAACACTATTTAACAAATAATATACTAATTAGTGGATTTACAACTTGCCTATTTGTCAAACCAAGACATGATAAATATTTATTATTCTTGGCCACTTTTTCTCTATGAGAGCACTCGTAATTTGTCAATGAAATTTTATCATTATGATCACTATCATCGGCTAATTTGTGCCTTATAGTCCTTTTCCTCATTTCCTAAAGTCCAAATAAATAACAATGTATAAATCAGTAACTTGAATCAGTAAAACTTTATTGAGTTCATAAGTTAAAATGGAAACATAAAATAGAATTCAGTTTATAGATCAAAAAGAATTTGTAGTCAAAAACCAAGAAGATGTTTACAATTATAGGTGTCAAACTATCAATATGACTATCCCTTGTTTCAACTGGATATTGACACTTATGAATCCTGATCACTCTTATCTACATTTGTTTGATTTTATTCCTCATCCTCATCTATGACATGTAATAAATTTTCTTTCCCAATCTCTTCATTGGTAATCAAAATCTCTTTTTCAAACACTCCATCATCATCTTCATCCACTTATTTTAATGTTTCTTATAAATTAACATATTTCCCATCAAGAATTATATCAACAACTTCCATGAATTTTCATTTGGAATGAGACTCTATTTGAATGACATACGACCATCCTGTGATTATTACATCATCAATTAGAAATGATTGGTTCATTTGAAGAGGGGAAACATACGGTTCATCTGTCTCTGATAAAAAATATCTTGTATTTACGTGTATAAATCCATAATCATCAAATTATATTGTAGATGGTCAGATCCACTTACATTTTAATAATATAGTATTATTTTCACTAAAATCCACTTGAATAATTTCTTGGATGAATCCAACATAAAATTTATTATCGATTTCATGAAGAAATTCAGTACTAAAAACACAATCATAATTTGTCTTTCCTTTATCTTTTTCTTCCACTCATAAATGACTACCATAGGCCCAAATTCCACTAAAATACATAGCCCATAAATGTGGAGATTGGGAAAGCTCACTTTCCTCCATTGTTATATCTTGACCTTCTTCTTTTGAATCATTGACTACATTATCAATCCATTCTTCAAATTTTGGAAAGGATTCACCTCCAATCAAATCATGATGTCTACACTTTTGAGGTTGATGTTGCATCCAAGCTTGATTCTCTTCTTCATATTTTTTACATAGATTATTAATGTACAAATAGTAAGATTAATAATAAAAATGTGTAAATGCAATTGAGTAAATAAATTATTGTGTAATTATTTTTTACCTATGTCACTTATCCAACAAACATGTATTTTGAAGAATATAGGCATGTATCACACTTTAATATAGGAATGTATCAAACTTCTTTCTTGATGTGATAGTTTGAAGTGACATCCATTGCCTTCTAATACTTCACCTGCAACTCTCTCATCTTCATCATCATCCCATACATGTTGATTAACATTTTTAAAATCCTTCATATATTTTGTGTAAAATCCCATGGCCTCTTGCATTGAATATCCCTCAAACATGATACCTTCTGAATTTGCCCTAATATGAACAATTTTTTCCAAAACCTTCATATATCATTCTATAGGATACATCCATCTCGTTCTTACTAGGCTACAATGCTCTAGTTCATATTCTAGATGTATCAAAAGATGCATAGAAATGTTAAATATTGTTGGTGTAAATTCTCATTCTAATATACAAATGACTTAAAAAACCTTCTCCCTCAAACTATCAAATTTCAAAGGATCTAATATATGTAAACTCATTCTCTTTATTATTAGGCCTAAACTTATAATTGCCAATCTTAGCCCCTTTGCCAAACTAGATATATTTACCATAATAGGTAAAATATTTTTGATTATGACATGATAGTGATGGGTCTTGAGGCCTCTTAAGCCATTAATGGCAGTTTGGCTTCTAATACTACTACTTACATATCCGATGGGAAAGTGAGTTTGAGACATCAACTATATGAATTGTGCACATTGTTACTTTGTCCAAACATAAGGAGTACTAGGTTTTCTATATTTTTCATCATCACATTTTTTTAACCCAAATATTTCAATGAATATTTAGTTTTCAAAAGTATTCATCTGATGAAATAGTATCAAAAGCACCAAAAAGAGTTTCTATAATAGCATAGGCTATATTTTTCTTAGTATGCATAAAGTCAATAGTATGCCTAATGGCTATATCCTTAAAGTATGGAAACTTATAGAATATGCACAACTATTTTACACATTTTTCATTACATGGATCATATCTACTACCAACAATCTCATAGTTTTCAATAAATGACATTCTTTTTATCCATTCTCAACAATGTAATCACTCGTTATTAGTAATGGTGCTTCACTATTCTCTTCTTGACTAGTGAAACATGGTTTTTGTCGATGATATGGATGATCCATTTTAAGGTAAGCATGATGTCCATAATAAATACACAAATGAAAAATTCTTGAGTGCCTCAAAAAATCCTTAGAGTTACAAGTAGGACATCCATGGTATACATGAACACTTAGACTAGACAATGTGGCATATGTAGGAAGATCATGAATCATAAATAATAATGAAGCTCTTAAAGTGAATTTGATTGAGTGACCATCCCTTAAAGATTGAATTGATTCAATTCCTTTCCGCAATTCCATTATCTCATCATATAATGGCTCTAGATAAGCATCAATTGTATCCAAAGTCAAACTTTTCTTTCCTGGTATAATCAATGATAGCATTAAGAAAAATGGTTTAGTTGCCAGCCATGAAGGAAAGTTATAATTTATTAAAAACATTGGCCAAGTTGAATATTTAGTAATTTTATCTGAGAATGGGTTCACCCCATCTAGAGTGAAACCTAAACTTATATTATGAGAATCTTGATAAAAATTAGGCCATCTATTATCAAATTTCATCCACACCTTAGAATCTATCACATGTCATTATTTTCCATCAGCGCTCTTATTTTGGGCATGCCATTATATAAGTTTAGCAATGTCTCTGTACCTATACATTTGGAGTAATCATGGGATTATTAAAAAGTGTTTAAGAACCTTTATAAGAACCACAACTGATTTCAACCCTTGTCTACACCTCACTTCATGGCATTTCAAACATTCACTCTCACTTGCAAGATTATTGTGAAATAATACACAACCATTCACACATGTGTGGATGTTTTCATACCCTAAGCCTATATTAGTGATTTTATTTTTACATTGACTTAATTTTGTTGGCAATGTGGACTCAGGTGGAAAAAATGAACTTAATAATGCCAATAACTAATTTACACTCTCATTTGTCCAACCAAACACCACTTTCAAGTTAAGAATTTGAAGGATTGTTGTCTAATGAATTAACTTGAAATTAGCATACATAGGCTTTAAAACATCCTCCATCAACTTGTCCCAATCATAATTTAGATCCTCATTCAACATTCTATCAACTTCAAACCCTTCATCTAATATTGCTGCCTCTTTATCTATGTTTGGTGCCACTTCATCTATGTTTGTTGCCTCTTCATCTCTCACACTCTACAATTATTTCATATCTTTATAATAATTGTATTCCTAAAGGATTATACCACTATGCCCATATCCTATCATATGTTGATAAATCAGATTTCTTTTTCTCACCTTTCCACTAAGATAGTCATTACATGGACATGGATATTTATCCATGTCCCTCTCATCGGCTACTCTCTCATCAAATACACGGTATTGATCCATAGTCAACCTTCAATGTTGATCCATATATAATGTTCTACACATAGTAGAAAAAATATTTTGAGGAAAAAATCAGCAAACCAAAAGTTCAAGATTTTTTGAAAATATCAATAAAAAATTAGATTTTTAAAAAAATGTAGAAAATTGTAAAGTAAGAGACAAAAACTATTTTTTTTAATTGAAAGACATTTTCATAGAAATAGAGTTATAGAGAGAAAATAAATAGAGAGTTTAACTAATGAATTGTAAAAAATAGATTTTTGGAGTTTATATTCAAATTGTTGATTACATTACATTGAACATCTTTCAAACTCAAAGCATTAATTCAAATTGCATAAATAATAACTAGATGTTGATAGATGACAAATTTTCAATTACAATATAGTTTTTACAAAGTCAACCTAAGTAGTTATGCAATTACTTCACATTGAATAACTAATAACTAGGAGCAACTGTCAATAAAATTTACTTGTCATGGCATTCTATGAGACCATATTTATTTGAGGCACTTTTTCAAATAGTTCATTACCTTGTCTATGCTACCACATTTTTCATACATGTCTAACAAATCATGTTATCAAACAGTTGAATGTCTTGTTGCTATGGCTAAAAGCCTAAAATAAGTGCTTTCAAATAAACTATATATGCTTGGAATTTTTTTATCAAAGCATAATAGTAAGTAATAGCATAGACAAGGTAGTGAATTGATTGAAAAAATGCCTCAAATAAATGTGGTCTCATGGTGATGGAATGCCATGACAATCCATAACAATTCGCTTGTCATGGCATTCCATCACCATGAGACCACATTTATTTGAGGCATTTTTTATAAAATTCATAAGATTCATCTTAGGAATCTATATTCCTTTTACAATTATTCTAGGAGTCATTCATAAGCATCCCATATCATGTCCATATGAAAGACATTTGTATTTTGATCATTGATGTATTTTATGTCTCTTACCATAGCCCCATAATACATTCAAATAACTTTGGCAGGTGTGTGAAAACCAAAGTGAAAAGATAGTTATCACTTCCTGACAACATGCAGGAACTTCACTTGTGGTGTTGTGGTATATAGAGACTAGCTACCATGACCCCAAAGATGTCTCAAAAGTAATTAGCAGGCTGGCAGGAAGAGTTTGAGTAACATATAATATTTCACCATGACCCCATGATAAACAAAATGTTTACCTATGGTGATATGGTAAGAGAAAACAAGACAAGGTCCACCCAATTATTTTCATCATTCCCAATATCTAATGAGCATACAAGACAAGGTTTAACTTGGTGGTCTCTCAAGATTCCTCCACCACCTACTATTATTAGATTACCTTATTTGATACAATTTTATTTTTTAGATTTTTTAGTTGATACATGATCTTTTTTCCTTAGGAAAAAAAGATCATGTATCAACTAAAAAATCCAAAAATAGGAAATTGGATAATATCAGATGCATCTAAAATCATACCATAGGGATGAAATACATGGATATAACCATCCAAAAACCTAAACATAGAAAGAGTTGAAGTATAAGGCACTCGAAGAAAAACAAACTAATATAAAAAAATGTTTATCAAGTCGACAAGAAATATTTTAAAGGTAAAGAATTAGCCTTACCACATTAGTCTCATATAACTAAGTGTTAGAATGAGCATTCACATTCATTCATAGAGTTAAGTTTGATTTGAAGTGTTTTGTTATAATCATTGGATTGTTTTCTTTGTGTACATGAATAATATTTTGTTGTGTATTTATTTAGATAATCCACCTATAATTTGATTAATCACAAAAATAAAATGGTTGTTGTGAAACTAACTCATTAACCTATTTAACATCCCATAACATGTCCATGTGAAAGACATTTATATTTTGATCATTGATGTGTTTTTTGTCTCTTATCATAGCCCCACAGTACATTAAAATAGATTTGGTGGGTGTTTTGGAACCAAAGGAAGTGAAAAGATAGTTACTGCTTCCTCATAACATGTAAGAACTTCACTTGTAGTATTGTGGTATATAGAGACTAGTTATCATGGCCCCACAAAGGTCTCAAAAGTAATTTGTAGGATGACAACAAGAGTTTGAGTAGTATATAATATTTCACCATGACCCCATGATAAACAAAATGTTGACCTGTGGTGATGCGGTAAGAGAAAAATAAAGGTTCACCATAGTCCCGTGATAAATAAGAAGATAAATGGTGGTATGGTGGGAGGTCTAAGCTGATAGATAACACATACCATAGCCCTGCAATAGTTTAAATGTCTTATGGGCTATTCTTAAGTGGTAAAAGTTATATAAAGGATGTCCCATGCTCCCACAATAATTTTATACATAATTCCCCTTTATTTTGATATGTTGAAAGATTGATTATTTTAATTTTCTAAAAATACATTTAATCTATTTTACAATCTCATCTATTATCCATGCACTTATCGATCCACTTGATATTGAATTGATTGATATGTTTATATCACATTTTATTATTACCTTTTTCCATCCCTTCAACACTACAAAATACATCCCATTTAGGAGTGACATCTTGTGTCCGACCAATTATTTTCATCATTCCCAATATCCAATTACTGACATATAACCAATTTTTTTACAATTATATTATTATTTTATTACCTTATTTGTCCCTCAAGATTCCTCCACCACCTATTATTATTAGATTACCTTATTTGATACAATTCTATTATTTGGATTTTTTAGTTGATACATGATATTTTTTCTCTTTAGGAAAAAATCATAATTTCATATTTAAAAATAAGAAATTGGATAATATCAGATGCATCTAAAATTATACCATAGGGATGAAATACATGGATATAACCGTCTAAAAAACCCAAACATAGAAAGAGTTGAAGTATAAGGCACTTAAAGAAAAACAAACCAATATAAAAAAATGTTTGTCAAGTAGACAAGAAAGATTTTAAAGGTAAATAAGTAGCCTTACCACATTAGTCTCATCTAACTAAGTGTTAGAGTGAGCATTCACATTCATTCATAGAGTTAAATTTGATTTGGAGTGTTTTTTTATAATCCTTGGATTGTTTTCTTTGTGTACATGAACAATATTTTGTTGTGTATTTATTTAGACAATCCACCTATAATTTGATTGATCATAATAATAAAATGGTTGTTGTGAAACCAAATCATTAACCTATTTAGTAGTCTTTCCTTATTTTTGAACATGTCAAATCCAATGCTTGTAGTGATATAGTAAATAGTGAAGGGATGCCAAAGGATCTCACAGTCCCATGATGGTCGAACAAAGATTGGTAGTAATGCAGTATGAGGTATAAGGGGTAACATGTATCCCACCATCCCATGATGATGTGTATCAAAGCTTGAAAGGAGGTGGTATTTAGTGAAAGATGTGGTATAACCATCCATAATCTCCCATAGTCCCATGATATATCTCAATAGGTCTTGCAATGATGCAGTAAAGTATTAAATGCTGAAATGACTATATCACCACCCAATAATGGTTATCATTGATGCCTATGATTGAAGTGTCTACCTAGCCATTAGACACGACCAAATCAATGGTATATGTTTGAAAGAATTGAATTCTAAGATTTATCAATTTCGTGGTATGAACTAGAGTAATGGAGAAATGATCGACTCCATAGTAGAATAAAATTTTGAATTCCTTTATATTTCATCATTCAAGCAAATTCAATTGTGATTGTATATGGTGAATTCAAGCTCTATGTGTGTAATTTGGCCATCTTCCAATCGATTAAGTTTGCCTCATCACTCTATTCATAAAATTTTGTATTTAGTTTATGCTTTATTTTCCACTAGTTTGGTAGAGAAAGTGACTATCAAAACCTTAGTTCATAAAAATATCAAACTATGGCACCTAAGAAATCTAAATTTTCAAGTAAGAGTATTGAACCCCCTATTCCCAAGAAACAATACCTTAAATAGTCACTATTGGACATTTTTACAAATTTAGTTGACAAAGGGTATAACAAATTATTCAAGGATGTATCAGAGGGGTTTCATGATGCTAGAGTCCGTATCTCAAGATGGAACCTTTTTTGGTATTTTTGTCAAAAGAAATATGGATAGGGACCAATTATAAACTCATGGAATTTGAATTTAGCTATTATTGTTGTGCCAAATGTATTCATTGATGTGGATTTGATCAGTATATTGGCACAAAACTATCATCCAACCACCAAAATTGTCAAGTTACCAAATGGGTCACCATTAGTGGTTATGGATAGAAATGTAATCATTGACTACTTCATGCTCAACAAGAAAGACCTCACAAAATCTGACTTGAAAAAGAGTGAATAAGAATATACTAGTCTAAGAAATACACATAGGATTTATGAGTTGCCCATGTACATGAGGAAAGGAGACAATAATAAAAGGATTTCAATCCCAACCACTGCAGTTGAGCCTTTTCCAGTTGATGACTTTGTTGTGTATTTCAAAAGGACATATTTTGATTTATGTCAAGTGTTAGTAATTTATGCCCAAGATATAATTCCATTTGGCATGATGATGATGGCTATGAGAATACAAAATCTAGAGGTTAATGTTGAGTATGATTTTACATCATTTATTGAGAAGAAATTACATGAAAGTTTTTTGTAAATAAGGGAGAACAAGACACCTATGGACTTAAAATATTATTCTTTGTTGTGTCATTTAATTTTGTATCAGTACAGAAGGAATTAGCCCAAAAATATGGACTTGAGAATGATTGATCGAAAGAGATAGAGATTGCCTACATAGTGTTGGTATTACAAATGAGACACACATTATCAAAACTATAACTATGTTGTGTTTCATGATGATTTCTCAATCATAATAATGAATTACCTTGGTAGCCTTTTTCCTAGATTGACCAAAGAGGTCAGATAAATGTTGAGGCCTCTTGCTCATAGGCTAGAATAGGGTCACAAGCATAACTTTACTGATTGGTATTTTTTCCCTGAACATACTATAATTAGAGTATATGGGAGTACTCAACCACCCCATGTGTTTCCAAAATTTGTGCCAAATAGAATTGCTTTTCTTGAATTCATGTGGCAGATGCTCTAGATGGAGAAAGATGTGATGAAAAAACAAAATAAGGGCACATTTCTTCCAGATTCCACTATGTATGGTGAATGGTACATTGGTGTAGATAACTTAGAGGAGTTTCAAATCTATTTAAAGGATAAATATTCTTTGAAATTAGGGACAAAAAGGGTTTGTGATCCAGAGGGTCACATGAACTTTTTTAGACAAGTCATCCTTACCAGGATGGGGATATCCCATAAAATAAATTTTGATGAAGATGTGATAAAACATTGTGTCACTTTTCAAGAGGTATATAATAGGAAAATAAAATGGGAATTTTTGAAGAAGATTGAGGTGAAAAAAGAAAATAAAACCCTATTTTTTTAGGATTTTTTGTTGAAGAGAACGATCCTTAAAAAAGAATAGATTTGATAATTGATAATTTTGAAAAAATATATGGCAAATCTAAGAAGTAGCCTATAAAGGCGACCAACCTCCCTAACAAAAATCAAACATGAGTTGTGATTCAAGAACCTAGTCTAGAAGCAATGTCAGTACAAGATCTAGTTGTTCCTGATTCACCACCTGCCAAAAGGTAAAAGACTGATGATGTCTCTCCATTGGTTCGATATGAAATGACTGAAGGAGTTGTCAACTCTAAGGAGGTGGCCATTATTTTGAGTCATATGGGAGAGGAAGAGGAAGTTGATCAACCCCTTGTTGGTCAATAAAAAGAAGCACACAAACCAGAAGTAATAATGGATGAATAGGCACAAAGTCATCCTAAACTACAAGAAGATGAAACTACTAAACTAGTAGAATTGAAGGAACAAATTTAGGAATTCCAAAGGGTTGATAAGACCAAGCATCTCACCATGGTGTGCATCAGTTATTTTTGCTAAGAATAATATGGTTTTCTTAGAATTTGCATTGATTATATAATGTTGAATAAAGAGAACATCAAAAACATGTATCCACTACCTCAAATACATGATCTTTTCAATCAAATACAAGAAGAAAAAATATTTTCTAAGATTAATCTTGGAGGTGGATATCATAAATTAAGGATAAAAGATGAATATATTCCTAATAAGACATTTAGAACTCGCTATGGGTATTACGAGTTCACAATGTTACTATTTGGGTTGATGAATGCACTTGCAACATTCATGATTATCATGAACAGTGTGTTTAGAGATTACCTAGATCATTTTGTTTTGGTCTTTTTAGATGACATTATGATTTATTCCAAGGATGAAGAAGAGCATATTCAACATCTAAAGTTGGTTTTGAAACATCAATGAAAGCATAATTTGTATGAAAAATTGTCTAAGTGTGTATTTTTTTAAAAATGAAGTACAATATATGGGACATATTATCTTAGCAAATGGCATTTTTGTTCATCCAACTAAGATAAGAGCCATTATGGAGTGGCCATCACCAAGAAATGTGCAGGAGGCTAGAAGTTTCATGAGATTAGTGAGATATTACAAGACATTCATCTCAAAATTTTACAAGATAGCTAATCTAATTACCTCTCTACAGTGTAAGAATCAGAGTTTCATCTAGTCAGATAAATGTGAAGTAGCATTTTAGGAATTGAAAAGAAGGTTTAATTCAGTACTAGTGTTAAGAGTTCCTAATCCCAATGGTCAATTTCTAGTGATAACAGATGCAACTAGGGATGGACTAGGAGGAGTCCTTATGCTAGATGGTTTAGTAGTATCTTATGAGCCAAGGAAGATTAATCTTTATGAGGTGAATTATGCCCCTCATAATCTTGAACTTGTAATATTTTTTCATGATTTACAAGTTTAAAGACATTATTGATTGGTAAAATTCTTTGAGCTCAAGACTGATAACTTAGGACTCAAATACATTTTCATCCAACCCAATTTGAATTCTCATTAGAGGTACTAGTTAGAGTTTCTATCTAACTATGACTTTGATATCAATTACATCAAAGGCAAAGAAAATAGAGTAGCTAATGCCTTGATTCATAGAAGGTACATAGTAGCCATAGCTATTATCAGGAGTACTTTCATAGATCATGTGATTGATTTCTCACTAGGAGATGAATATTATGATGAATTAAAGAAAGCTTTATTTGAGTATGCTCATAATCTTAGGTATTTTATACACCTAAAAGTGGCCACCAATGACCTTCAACTAGGATTTTGACCAATGTATATCAAAATTCACAATTTGGCCTTTAAAAAAATCATTAAATGGTTCAAATTATTTATATACAAGCATCAATTTTGGCTAAAATATCACTAAATGGGACAATACAATTTATGAGATAGCTAACTTTGATCAGATCATTTCAAGTCAGAATTGAATTTTCACACCTAGATACTTTGGATTGATCTTTTCTACCAAATTTATTGCATGAGACATATGACTTTGTTATTTAGTGTTGGCATAATCCTAAATGGGATAATGGATCCAACACATCTAACATCACATCATAATTCTAATCTAGTCAAATTTCAAGACAATAATATGACATTATAACCAATTTGATTAATTTGTGCACCAATGGCCAAGATTTACACCAAAATTGACAAATTATGTTTAAGTCTAATTAATATGAATCATGAGCTTAAGTTAATTTTCCATGGAACTTGTTGAATAGTTATTTTTATGAATTGATTATGAGATTTTGCATCATCAAGTGACATCATTTCTTGGGAAGGCATCGTTAGGCCATAAATGAATAAAATATCTAATTAAGCCCTCTCATGTCTCATTAAGCCCTCCCATGCCTCTTTAATGCCTCTCTATCCCAAATATTTATGAGGGAATTTATTGAATTTGTCCTCCAAAGTTGAATGTATTCTTAGACACAGATCTTGATCTTGAGATGGATGGTTTAGGTTCATTTTGATCATTTGCAAAAATATATAAATAGGAGGCCTTGTCTAATGAATTTTAAGCTTAGATAGTGTAAAGTTATCATGCAAAAATCATTCCAAGGACTTATGAAATTAATGTTATAATTAACAATTATTGATCCAAGTAAAAGCCATCACAAAGCCATTGGTGCTAAGGAGAGAAGGAGCCAAACAAGTCCTTTGATGAGGACTCATTGAGCAGAAGCCAAGCAAGCCACTTGAACAAGCTATTTGGAGCATCCAAGGAAGGTGAAAGATCCTTTGTATTTTGCATTATACTTGTGTTTTTGCATTTAGTTTTGTTATTATGCTCTCCCTTGAGATATGTTTAAGGTGTTAGAATTAGTGTGTTTTGTTTGCATTTGGTTTCATGCACTAACACTATATTAATCTCCCGTGTTTGGATTTGAGTTACAAGTTAAATTCTTATATGTTACAAATTACATAGATGAAACTAATGAAAAAATAGTCCCCTAAACTCTAAACTGCCTATATGGTTCTGGTACTTAGTTGCCTATGTAACTACTATAAGTTTCCAATCAGAAAGTTATAGATTTTATGTTTAATATAATGAGGGCCTCACTGACTTCAAATTCTTTGCAGCAAACTCTGAATTCCTTTTCCACCTTTCTAGAAGTCTCTAGGTCCTCTCCAAACAAGATTTATCACACATGAAATTAGTTGTTATAACCTAAAACACCTTAGTGCCAGGCTAACTACCAACTAATGAAACAAGGAAATATTCAATGAATAATGAATCATGTGTAATACACTCCTGCTAGAATTTTGTTTTTCAAACTTCATCTAATTTATATTGGCATTAGTAACTATTTAGTCATTTTTATTTGTGTGACTAATAATTTTTTAGTGAATGGCCAAATTAGTCATTTATTTACTCATATATAGTTGAGTTGCAAAAAATTAGCAAAATTTAGAAAATTTTAGTTGTGATTAAAGGTTTTAGTCATGTAGTCATTTATTTGCCAAATTCTACTAGTGATCATTTGTGTTGAGGATAGTAGTGTTACACTATGAAAATTAGGTTAAACCATTTTACATTAGATTTTTCAAACAAGCATTTCTCACACATTTTGATCATTTTAGCATTGTTACGCTACTCAAATTAACTTGTTTCATATCCTATTTCTATAAATTCAAAGTTTTCCTAATTTTACAACCAATTTGAGTTTTTGTTTTAAGCCTTTGTCTAGGATGGTTACGACATTCACCTTCATCTAGTTTATTGGTTAAAATAATATAGTTTTTGCCATTATTTGGGAGAAAATAAACTATCTCCTAGTGCCTTTTGTTTTATACCTCATAATTATCGATAAAGTTTATGTCTAAGAGTCAAATGCCTAGTTTTTGTTGAAAAGTGTTTCAAATCTATTATATTAAATATCTCATCTTTTAAAGTTTATATTTTGACACCATTTAGTCAAAATTACTAGTACATACTTTTGTTTGAGCCTAAATTTTGATGCCATGTTTGGCCAATAGTCCTAGCAACCTTTGTTTTTCCTAGATTAGACTCATTTGAAACACTTTGACCTAGAAATTGGTATTTCAATTTACAATAATTTTAATTGAATTTTTCATGTGAGATGTGTAACATTAGATACTTGATGTTAGCTTATTTTATCATAATTCATTTTTGGTACACATATCCATATTTTTGACTAGGAGACCAAGTTTGAACCTCATTTTAGGCATTACTTTTTTAGAGATTGTATAACTCTATTCCTTTTAGTCACGAAGCATTTACTATGGATCCCAACATGTATTCCTACACTCATAGTGGCATCATGTACAATTTGGGAATTAGTAATGTGGTCACACAAGAAGAAATGGTTCAAGACCCCTATGTAGACAATGTTGCTTATGAGACAGATCCTTATCCACATTATAACACTCAAATAGGGGCACAAAACTAAGAGCTCATTATTTAGTAAACATGCCTCCATACTCAGAGCTAGATCAAGCATAAATAGAGTAGTACCTAGAATTGGTACCTATAGTTAAAGAACCATTTCCTCAATAACCATACTATGTTACTACACCATCCATATATGATCCTTATCTATTTGAGCATCACTTATTAGAAAAAAAGGGTGAAATTTTGGTTAGAGGTATAGAAGTAAGGGCTAAGTTTCTAGTAGACTTCCCCCATAAATTTTTTTCAAGTCTAGTAAGAATGCCTCACAACATAATTTATAGTCAATAGGCTTCTTTTAGCAATCCTTTTGCTCTAGTCCAAATGACATATCAAGACCCTAGTATGCTTGTCAAAGGAAAGGACCTCATGGAGGATCACTTTGTATAAATAAAGATATCATATCAAACTTACTTGAACCTAACATGTAATATGAATCAAATTACCTTATCAAATAGGCCTCTCATAGATTTAGTTCCTTCAACAGGAGTGTTAATATAATTGACTAGTCAAGACAATTAGGGTGTATAACCCTTTACATAGAACACTTTAGTTGATAAATTGTTTCATATACCAACCATTAAATAAGTGTCTTCTACTTTTATGTAGAATATTGAGTAAAAAATAGTGGACAATGCACAAGAAATGTCCAATCCAAACCAAAGTGGTCTAATTACACAAAAATTTAGTTCACAAACAAGTTTACCTTTAGTTAATACCATGAGTGACTCTCCAAGTCAAGGAGTAGGTAGTTTATACATCCTCACCTCAACCAAAAACTACAACTAATCCTCAATTAGTTGCTTCTTCAATTGCTCAACCAATAGGATTAGGTAGTCAGCTAGTGACTAATGTCATGCCTCAATAACAAAATGTGATAAATCCTACTCCTCCCCAATAAGTAATGAGTAGTTTTCTACAACAATATGCATAATCCAACATACCAATGCAGTAGAGGTAAAACACATATCCACCTCAATAAGGGGAAATTGATGTTCCACCTCGCTAAGTAGCAGTGAACATACCTATTTCTTCATAGATGAATATAACAATTTAAATATAAATAATGTATAATCAACAATTTATAAACATAGGTTAGTGACAAATATGGAATCTTTAACAAACATTAACTTCCCAATAAGGATCCATGTAACTTAGAGGTTCCAATGTTCCTCAAGTACCAATCAAGTAACCTTTGCCTTTTGTGCAGAATATTCCACTAGTTAAATATAGGGACTTAGTTGACAAGTACCCCCTTGATAGTAAGGTTTGATTAGTCAAAATTAAGTCCCTATTTAACCCTAACAGGCATAGTATAGCCATATTTCCCCATCTCAAACTTGAAATCCCCAAACTCAAACCTACTTTCCTAACCCAAACCAGAATATCACACTATAATACATGCAAATTCAATAATCAAACCCAAATCCACATACATGTATTCCTAGTCCATTCCCTAACCAAACTAGCATACCCCAAAAACTACCTCCATCATACCCTAGTCAAAGTGTTCCACTTGTGACTTCTCAACTATCTACCCAAGCCAATATTCCCTCTTGTTTCCTAGCCTAAGAGTTGTAGTAGGTGAAGGATGTAATTGTTTCCATCTAAGCTAGGAAACAAACAAAAAATTTTAAGTTGGATGACATATGATCTTATACATTTAACATGGAGTACTTGTATATACCATTTCCTTTAGGATACAAACCATCAAAATTTGAAAAAAATAAGGGGAAAGGTAACCCTAAGGATCATTTGACCAAATTATTTATTACATGCCAACCAATGGCATATAATGACATATACCTTTTGTTATTATTCCCAAGGAGTCTATTAGGATAAGTTTTGGAGTGTTTTTTGAAGTTGCCTAAGAATTCACTATCAGATTTTGATGATCTTTCAAACAAGTTTGTTCAACACTTTTCATATAATCTCAAGCATGAGATTTCATTGGTAGAATTAATGCAAGCCAAGTAGAAGGCTAGTGAGAGTTTTACAATTTATCTATAAAAATGGAGAACCCTTAAAATATAATTCACCCATAGTTTACTTGATAAACAATTAGTCACTATGTTTATCAAAAATTTGCATAGTGAGATATATTATTATATGAAACTACAATGTGTGCATACTTTTAAGGAGATTATTAACAAAGGTTTGTTGATTGAGTGAGCCCTTATTAACAAAGGGATCATCAATATTACCTTGTCAAATCATAATTAAGGTACCAATCAAGGAAATGGATAAAATGAGCATCAAGTCTAAGCACAAGCATCTCAATCTACACAAGCCAATAATAATGATAGACCAAGGCAATTCAACTACAACAAAAATGTTGTTGGAAATTGAGTAAAAAATTTGAGACATGTCTAAATGGTGCAAAAACTACCTTCTAAGCTAACACTACACACCCAAATTACTACTAACATAAAAACTTTTTATTAAATATAATAAGCACAATAGCCTAGGCTCGTGTAAAAAAATGTATAAACTGTTGCCATTACAAGCTCCTTCTCCAAGGAGAATAGTGCCTACTCATCACATTTTTAGTGACCTTGGAGAGCTTATTAAATTTGTGTTTTACAATCTCATTGATGTTAATCTAATTAGTTGGCCTATACAAAACATTATCTTTAGGGCATCCCTTATCTTGATTGGTACCACCAAAATAAATTCTATGAATATCATTAGCTTAATAGACATAATTTGTGCCACTATGTAAAAATTAAACATTTGATTTAGAATATGTTGGAGAATAGGGAGATAACATTGGATGGTGGTTCTTTACTTCTAATTAGACCCTTAGAATCTATCAAAACCCCTTTCCCCAAAATAACAACCAACCACAACAACAAAACAAAAATAATGGATAGTGTAACACCAACAATATTAATTTCAACAACCAAGGCCAAACTAACAGAATCAATAGAATCACCAACAAAAGAACCAACAACATATGAATAATGGATAAAACCAAGCTTAGAATGGAAATAACCAATAGACCTACCATGTAGTTACATATTACTACAATAGGGTTATAGGTCATTTTGTAGGAGGTCACATTAACACCATATCCATTAATCTAATACCAAATACCAACCAATCAAGACCTTTGCTAAATAATGCCAATCTACCAACTCACATTGATAATCCTTCCTTAACATAGGACTACATATAGTCTTACCAACAAGAAGGGATTACTAATTTTTTACCCTCTACCAATAACTCATCATTGGATCATGACCATATACAAGTACACCAATAAATAAGAATTATCCTATTTGGTCCCTCACCATCACCATCATTTGTTAGAAATCATGGTCCTATGTTTAATCCTGATTGTGAAATCACAACTCAGAGGTTGAAGATTACCATCCTAGGCCCACAACCATATACCACTTTTCCCATCACTCAACCAATCATTATACCTCAAAACAAGCTATTTAACACTGACCAAGAGAATAAATTTTACATTGTGGAACAATTACAAAAGATGCCCGCACAAATATCCATTTTATATTTGTTATGTACATGAACAATCCACATAAAACATTTTAAAAAAATTGCTAAGATAATCCACTATTTCAAGTGACATATCCCCTAACAAATTCCTTGCCTTGGTTGGACATCTATCTCCAGCTCAACAAGTCATTTTCAACCAAAGCAATATGTAATCACTTAGCCTACTTTATTACAACCCCTTTTACATTAAAATTTGCATAAAGTAGAATGAACTAAATTGTGTCCTTATAGACAATGGATCATGTCTAAACATAGTGTCTCTAAAAATCATCAAGATTCTTGGGTACATGATGGAAGATCTTCAATTAGAAACAATAACCATCAATGCCTATGATAATGAGGAATGAGAATCACAAGGCACCATCTATTTACTAGTTATCCTAGGTACCTTTACCCATGATAAACTTTTACATGTGCTAGATCTTGATTTGTTATACAATATCATTTTAAAAAGTCTTTGGTTGCATGAAATTTGTACAATCCCATCAACATTGTACCAATGTATCAATTTTTTCCATTCAGGGATGGAAGTTTGTATACCAGGATATTTGCATCCATATGAGCATTGCAAATTCCTAGAGGCCAAGTTTATGAGTTATAATTATCATTTGGGTATGAATCTAATGACTAAGAAAAATAAGGGAAAGGCAATACTCCTTGATTTTTCAAAGGATAAATTTAGTAATCCTGATACTCTTGATTCCTTTTCCCACATCTCACCTCCTAAGATATCTAATCATTATACCATCTCATCCAATGTCCCAGTAGAGTATTTAACCCATGATACCTTTCATATCATAAACCTTCCATATAACCCAATGTCCTTTGGAAGACCTAAAGCCAAGCCACTTCATCTAGAATGGAAATAAAAGGAAAAGGTAAAGGACTTATCACATTTATACCAGCATTTGGCCTAGAATAGGACCCTCTTAAATGGGATTAATCATGGTTTTATAATTACAATCATGATGATTTTTATGAGAATGCAAAGTATCCTTTTTTCAATAGGATAATGAATAATAAAGACTATGAAGGAGGAGGTTGAGGACCAAATCAACAAGGAACACTCAAGCGAATTTATATGACTAGATACAAAAGGCCATATGGACTTGGATTTAAACCCCCTGGGGGTGACCCCATGTACCTTAATCATGTTCCATCACCATTGATTAGTGATGAGAATTCTGACAATAAAGCAAAGTATGATCATAGCATTTTTGATGACCTAACTGAGACCACCTCAGTCTATTTATACCCTTAGACTAGTCATTTGTCATAACCCACTGCCATTGTATTATCCCTAGCTAATAAAATAGGATCAATAAGAATATAATGTGTTAATTGATGAGTTCAAAAATGATAAGCCTTTCTATGATTTTCATAGCCTTAGAGACATTGTTCCATTGGGGGATGATAAATTAGGGTTCTTAATCAAGTTGGATCTTGAGGCCTATTTTGGAGAGTGGATAAACACCCTTAGCCAAAATAAAATAATTAAAACATTAAGGTCCCAAAGTAAAAACCTCTTTGACGATATTTTTGACCAAGGAAAAGTAAAGAAAAAGGTCAAGAGCCATTACATGGGGGTATTTAACCTTCCTTAAGCATAGCTCAAGAGACCACCAATGACAAACTTGTTTGTGAGTTTGAGTTTAGTTTGAAATAATAACAAGCTTTTGATTGAAACTTAAAGAGTTTCTAATATTTTTTTATATTGAAAAAACTCCCATTGGGAGAATCTGATTCATCATTCCTAGGGAAACTCAAAGAGCCAGTATTAATACATGACTCTAATGTTTCCAATTAGTTCAAATCTTTACCCACTATTCTTGAAGATGGTTCAACCCTTCTAATGGAAGATACAACAAAGGTTAATATTGGGTCCCTAGATGATCCATAGTGGATCAAGCTAGCCACATCTCTTACCTTGAAGGAATGTGAAGTCCTTACAACCATTTTGAGGGAATTTGTGGACATATTTGCATGAGCATATTTTGACATGGCAGGTTTGGACCCCACCTTGGTTCTACACCACCTTGTGGTCAATCTTGATGCCAAACTAGTAAAACAAAAGTTACGTAAGATACATACTTACATTAATTTATTAGTGAAGAAAGAGTTGTAAAAACTCTTAGAAGTAGGATGTATTCAGTCGATCGACTATTCAGAGTGGATCTCTAATGTTGTGTTAGTTAGCAAAAATATAGAAAGAATCAGAATCTATACTAATTTTTATGATATAAACAAGGCTTACCCCAAGGAAGACTTTCCATTGCCAAAAATTTACATGATTTTCAAATCCATGGTGGGTTATGAAATTCTTTCATTAATGGATTGATTTTTAGGGTACAACCAGATTAGGATAACACCATAAGACCAACATAAGATAACATTCACCTCTTCGTGGGGAACATTATATTATCAGGTAATGCTATTTGGTCTTAAGGGGGCTGCCTATTAAAGAGCCATGACTATCATATATCATGAAATGATGCATGCCATTATTGAAGACTATGTCAATGAGATTCTTGGTAAATCAAAGACGAGGCCCAATTATCCAATAATGATACATAAAATATTTGAAAGACTCCATGAGTAAAAATTCAAAATCAATCCTAAGAAGTGTGTCTTTATTGGTACATCAAGAAAATTTCTTGGCTTCATTGTGTCTCATCAAGGAAGTTGATTAGGACAAATTCTAAGTCATAATAGAGATGAAACCATTGACTAATTTGAAGTATTTCTATAGTTTGCAGGGTAAGATCCAGTCTATTTGATGCTTCATATCATAGTTTGCTAAAACATGCCATCCTTTTATGCATCTTCTAAATAAGGGAGTCACATTTCACTAGGATGATCACTACCAAACAACTTTTTAGTAACTAAAGGACTCTCTAGTAAATCCACCTATTTTATTACCTCCTATTCTAGGAAAGCCATTCTTTTTATATCTATCTACTATTGAAAATGCCCTAGGGGCACTTTTGGCTCAAAATTATGATAATAGAAAAGAGCATACTATGTGATTTTTTAGTCATATAATGGTTATGTATGAACATAATTATATGCCCATAAAAAACCAATTTATCCAATCTTCACAACTCAAAAACTATGCCATTATATGTTAACCAATAAGACCATGGTTATTTCAAAAGTAGATCCACTCAAGTATCTACTATCTAAAATAGATTTACAAGGATGCATGGCCAAGTGGATCATGTTTCTCAGTGAATTTGATAGTGATTATTTCAACCAAAAAGCCATTAAGGGGAAAGTTCTTGTAGATCAACTTACTAAAGCACCCATTAACAAAGCTACTCATAGTCCAATTTATTGATGAATCCATGATGACCATCATTAACACACCTCTCAATGAACAAAACTAAAATCTATATTCTGATGTATCATTTATATCACATGGATCAGGGGTAGGACTTTTATTTATTACATCATAGGGGGATCTAATCCTTAAATCATTCAGAATCAATTTTCCTTGTACCAACAACATGGTTGAATATGAAGCATTATTGTAGGGCTTTTCCAAATGGTACAATTGAACATATCTCATCTCAAGATTTATGGTGATTCCTAGTTAATCATCAATTAGGTTACATACCACTTTTAGACTAAGGATGACAAGCTGGTTCCATATAGGGCCATGGTTGACATTGTCAAGTAGAAAATTACCAACATACAATTTGAACACATACCAAGGTAAAATAACATAATTGTATATGCTAAGGCCATTATTGCATCTATAATTTGACAAATAGACACAGCTAAAGAGTATCAGTTCCTTGTCCAAAATTTGTTAGCACCAGCTCAAAAACCTTCAACCATTGAAATGATTTGTGATATTGTTTTCCCTAGCTCTCTCTGGTACTTAGACCTTTACAACTACCTCCATAACCAAATTATACCATGTAACCTATCTTGAAAGCAATCCAAAGCCTTCATCCTCTAAACCACTCATTATACCTTACTCAGATCAACCCTTTACCACTATAGTTTTGATGGAAATCTATTTCATTGTTTAACTTTAATATAATCTATACTAGCATTATGGGAAGTTCATGAAGGAGTATGTTGAGACCACACTAGCGGGGCAATTATGTCTAAAAAGCTCTTATGTATTGGTTACTATTGGCCCACAATGGACATCGATGCAACTACATATGTAAAGAAGTATGACAAGTGTCAATGATATGCCATTCTGATTCATTCCCTAGCCAAAAATCAAACTAATGTTGATACCATGGAAATTTTATACATGGGGCCTCAAACTCATTGGGAAGATCAATCCCATCTCATTCAATGTCCATAAACATATCCTTACTGTGACTAAATATCTTACTAAGTGGGTTGAAGTTATACCCTTCACTTACATGATTGGAAAGCAAATTTCCAATTTCATTTTCAACCATCTCATTTTCCACTATAGTATCCCTTTTGACATTATATTTGATAATGGAGGATCATTTAATAATAAGGATGTCAAAACGCTATGTGCCAAATACATCACACAACACTTTTCTATAGAATATTACCCTTAAGATAGTCACTAGGCTGAAGCATCAAATTAAACTATTGTTAACATTCTAAAAAGTATTATCAATGATGTCAGTCACAATTAGCACCTTCAGATATTCCATGCCCTCTAGGCATACCATACCAATCACCACACACCCACAAGATCCACTCCATATTCACTTGTTTATGGTACTAAGGCCATTCTTCCCATTGAGGTCGAGTTACCATCTTCATGCATCTCTTTCAAACATGTCCTAGATGGAAATGACTATTGAGTATCTCACCTACAAGGGCTATAATTACTTGATGAGAAGTGCATGGATGTAGTGAATAATATCCAAGCCTATCAAAACCAACTTTGAGGCCAATAGAATCAGTGTGTGAAACATGGATAATTTAAACTTGGTGATATTATACTTAAAGAGATCCAAAAGAATACAATGGTTGAAAATAAGCATAAAGGCAAGTTCAAGCCCTACTGGGTTGGCCCTTTCATTATTATGGTAAACTATGGAGCAGGATCATACAAGCTTGATGAGATGATGAATAGTATCCACCTCAAGTGATACTACACTTGAGCGACTTTTTGTATTGTATATATGGACCATTTCAAGTTGTATCATTTTATAAATATTCTTATTTGTATTATACCATTTTACCATCCTATCATCCTACCAACCTATCACTTTTTGTTAATGCATATCCATTTTACCATACCTTTTTCATCAACCAATTTGTTTTCTCCCTACCCAACCATATGACCTTGGTTCCATTCCATTTAGTTCCATTCATAGTTTTTAGTAAGAGGATTTAGATTCAGTTTTAGTAGTTATTTCACATTCCAAATAGAGGCAATATTTTGCAATAATAAGACAATAGTTTGGCAATTACATCCTTCATTTTTTATTACATTCTATTTCCAAGTGTGCTTGATTATAACTGCCTATGGTTAAATCAGTGTTTCACTAGTCTTGTTATTAATTATAACCATCTAATGGCAAATTAGTACCATTGACCTATACCATTATATCCTAGTTATAAATGCCTATGGGCAAACTAGGGGTAACATTTTTTTATCATGCATTAATGTATCAACTAGCCATTTCCTATACCGTACTATGCCTTTATAGTAACTATGCCTATTTTATTTGAATTGGCTACTACAATAGTTAGATTCCTCTACTGTAAGGTGGAACTATAGTGAATTGAGGTCCCATCTTAGGACTATATAGGCAACACTCGATACTTAAGGAGGTCATCTCAATCACCCTTAGCCATGCTCTCACCATTTTATGAGAAACCTAAGCCACATTATAACCATTTTGTGATCAACCTAATGAATTCTCTCATCATTTTTCAAGCAACCTAGGCCATGCTATTTCCATTTTGTGAGAAACCTAATCCATGATCTCACCATTTTTCAATCATCTTAAGCAATACTCTCACCATTTTGTGAACTTGAACCATTTAGTATCTTATCATTCTCTATAGAGATAAGATACCTAGAAAATTTTTTTAAAAAAATTGTAAAATCATTTGAAAATCCAAAACATTCAACACTTCTTTTCCTTAAGGATTTTGGGAACCCTTTCTAAGTCACAATAAAATCACTTGTCATTTAGTTTCCCCATCGTTTTTGGCCTTTTATACTATGCACGTGCCATTTTTCAAGACCATTCCTATTATTCTATCACATCTATTATATTTTTTTCATCTATTATCATTTTATTCCCATCTCCTAGGATAACTACATTTGGCCTAAAGTTTTTATTAGATATTACATCCATGGAACTATGTAGTCAACATCCACTTGCCTAGCACATATGGAGATAGCTCAACCACCCCATTCATGTTCTTTTATCACTCTAGTCATCTTTTTTTTATAATGTATTGCCTATTTTCTAGGGGTAATGTTCATCATGTAGGTTTAAGTCATGTTGTTTAACATTAGGACTAAATGTTATTTATTTCTTTGCTTGTTTGTTTGTTTGTTTGTTGTTTGTGTGCCTATTTATTTGATTTTTTCATTGTTGCCTTGATTCAGTTTATGTACATTACTTGGGTGGTTCCTTGCACATTTATACTTAAATCCATCCACACTCATATGTCTACATTACCATCATGGTTTTTTTCATTAGTGCATTATTTTCCCTTGAATGTTAGATTTTGGGAGTCAATCTTTATGCATATTTTAGCCTAGTCCTCATGGTGTTCTATCATGATGCCTAATGTTTAGTGCTATAACAAAAATCATCTTCAAAAAGTCTAATCAACAATGGTGGCATCAACATCTCCTTAGCATGAGCATTAACAACATCCCAAACATATCCTAAATAGATTAATTAACCACAAAATAATTTCAACCTTTATTAGTTCAGATGATCATCTCCCTACTAATAGGTTATCCCAATTCATCTTTATCATTTGTATCAAGTTACCTACATCAAATGTGCCATAATAAACCAATCAATCATGTTTTCCATAATCAGGGTTCAATCATTATAACCATCTATGGGTAAATCATTATACATCATCCCACCTACATTTATTAATGATTACAATTGCCTTTGGGCAAATCAATGTGTTATTACCAAATTTTATTTTCTTTTACCCAAATAGGGGCATGTTATTATCTTATTTGTCTATCCTAACTGGGATAACTCTTATCTTATCAATGATTATAATTACCTTTGGAAAAATCATTATGCTATCATATAACATTGCCACTATTGGGGTACAATGCTTATAACCACCTTTGGGCAAACCATTGTGCATCATCTCACTTGCATTCTCAGTGATTTTGACTACATTTTCAAAAATCATTGTGTTATCACCCCATCATCTTTATTTGGTCCCCTAATTTTTCTTCTTTCTTTTGAGGGACTGTTTGCTGACCTACTTGTGTCAACCATTCCCTCAAGGGGTTGTCATGTCATTCATCCATTACCATTGAAGTTTTAGGCATAAAAAACATTTTCATTCTTTGAGAAGATGTTACTATGCCTATAGCTTACAATGCTTTCCCAAATAGGGGAAAACTGTAAACACTTAAAAGTGGCCACCAATGACCTCCAACTAGGCTTTTGACTAATTTCTATCAAAATGTACAATTTGAACTAAAACACTAAAATTCATTAAATGGTTTGAATTTATTATATAAAAGTACCAATTTTGGCCATAATATCATTAAATGGGGTAATTTAATTTATGAAACAACTAAATTTGATTAGATCATTTCAAGTCAAAATGACATTTTTACACATAGGTGCTCTAAATTTATTTTTATACCAAATTTATTGCTTAAGACACATGCTTTTGTTATTTTGTGATGGCATCATCCCAAATGGGATAATGGATCCAACACATATAACATCATATCCTAATTCTAATCCAATCAAATTTCAAGCCAATAATATGACATTCTGACCAATTTGATTAATTTATGCACCAATGGCTAAGATTTACACCAAAATTGATAAATCATGTTTAAGGCTACTTAATTTAGATCAAGAGATTAATTTAAATTTTCATGAAACTTATTAAATATTTCTTTTTGGAAATTTATTATGAGTTTCTCCATCATCAAGTGATATCATTTCTTGGGAAGGCATCCCTAGGCCATAAATGCATAAAATATCTAATTAAGCCCTCCCATGCCTCATTAAGCCCTTCCACACCTTTTTAATTCCTCTCTATCCCAAATATTTATGAGGGAATTTATCTAATTTGGCCTCCAAAATTGAACGGATTCTTAGCCACACATCTTCATCTTGAGATGGATGGTTTAGGTTCATTTTGATCATTTACAAAAATCTATAAATAGGAGGACTTACCTATTGAATTTTAAGCTTGAATAGTGTAAAATTATCATGCACAAACCATTATAAAATATTATGAAATTAGTCTTATAATGCCCAATTTTTGAGCCAAGCCAAATCCATCAAAAAACCATTGGCACCAAGGAGAGAAGGAGCCAAACAACTCCTTTGATGAGGACTCATTGAGCACAAGTCGAGCAAGCCATTTCAACAAGCTATTTAGAGCAATCCAAGGAAAGTGAAGGGTCCTTTGTATTTTTCATTCTAGTTTTTTTTTTTTTTTTTTTTTTTTTTTAATAATAAATAATTTTATTTAGTTTTATTATTATGCTCCCCCCTTTAAATAGGATTAGGGTGTTAGCATTAGTGTGTTTTATTTGGATTTGGTTTCATGCACTAACGCTATAGTAATTTCCCCTTATTGCAATCCTATATTCACAGGTATAAATAATACAACTTACAAAGTGATGGTCTTCTATGTTATAATGGAAGGATGTATGTGTTAGATCAATAAAATATGAGAATCACAGTGCTAAAATAACTACATAAAACCCCATATTTAGAACATCCAAGAGTAACCAAGTTCATGGTAGAGCTTAGACCACTTTATTTTGGGAAGGGAGTTAATAAAAATGTAGAAGACTTCATGTAACATTTTATGGAATGTCATTGAGTGAAAGCTGAATATGTACATCCAGTTAGATTTTTATATCCACATGACATATTGGAGTGAAAATGGAATTTGATTATATGTAATTTATCCAAATATTACCATTATCACAAAATATGCATGACATGATCTTGGTTGTAGTTGATAAATTAATCAAGGTAGCACATTTTACCCTAAGAAATTTGATAGATGATGCACCAACTCTTCAAAGATATTCATAAAGGAAGTTTATTAATCACATGGATTTATAGAGAAGATCATATTGGATCATGATCTAAGAATGACTTATAGATTTTGGTTAACTCTGAATTTAACTTTAGGTATGTAATTAAATTTTAACACTACATATCACCCACAAACTGATGATCAAATTGAATGAGTTAAGTAGGTGTTAGAGGATCTTCTTTGTATGTATTACATGGATCAACAATACAAATGGAAATAATACCTTCCATTGGTTAAATTTGCATATAATAACTTATACCAATCTGCTTTGAAGATGACCCTATTTGAATCACTTTATGGAAGAAGGTGTAAGTTACTAATCAATTGGGATAGATTAGAAGATAGGGTAGTCTTTAGACCTAAGATACTTTAAAAAATGGAATAATAGGTTAAAATAATCAAGAAGAGATTGGCAGAGAATAGTGATAGGCAAAATAATTATGCTGATCTAAAGAGAATAGCTAGGAAATTTGCAATAGGTGATAAAGTATTTTTGCAAGTTAAGTCATAAAATAGCTCGATCAAATTTAGGAAGTCATTAAAAATTTCACTAATATATGTGGGATCTTCTAAGTTTAATAAGTGGTCAATATAATAGTATATAGGCTTGTGTTACCACCATCCTTAGTTCTATTATATAATGTCTTCCATGCATCTTATCTTAAGAAGTATATAACTGACCTTTCACATGTGTTGGATTGGAATGCTTTTTAAGTTTTGGATCCTAGGGTGGTCACAGTAAAACCTTTAAAAATAATCGACACTTGAAAAATTAATTTACATAATAGAGAAGTGTTATAGTACAAGGTCTTGTGGGACCAATGTTCTAAGGATAGTTCTACTTGGGAGAACTATGATGAGTTCTACAGGATATTTCCACATTTGTTTGCTTGATTTGATATTAGATACTATGTTTTAATTTTGTTATACTCTATTTTCTATTCAAAACTATTATTTGAATAAGTGTCATCAAGATAATGAATAGTTTTAGAGGGGAAGGATCTTACATCTTGATTCTCTTACTAAATAGATTTACCTAATTATCCATGGATTAATAAGGTCATTTCAATTGATTGTTATTTTTTAATCTAAATTATAAGTCATATGTTGTTATGAGACAGATGTATGTTACTTAGATTTCATGAATTCATTATTTTTAGATGATAAATTATGAATTATGTACATAATGATTATGTTACATTTTTTGTTATAACATAGTTTTATATGTATCATGATATACATGACTAACTACCTTATTATCTTGAGATGGATGTAGGAGAATTTATCCCTCAAAGCATGACAAAAGGAAAGTATCATCAGAGAGGGTAGCATAGATGGAGATAGTGAAGGATGATAGGGGAATTGCAAGGACCCCTTCATACACCACATTAGATTAAAAAAAATTATAAACATTATGTATTTGGATTATTATGTATTAGAGTTGTGTGTTTTAAATGTTAGTACATATTTATGGAATAAATCTTGTATGTATTTTATTTTGTATGTAGACTCAGTGCTTGATGTTGCAATAAGATCACATAAATTTATTTTAATTATTTTTGTCTATGATTTTTGAGATTAAATCAGATAAAATATATCTAATTACTATTATATATACAAACTAGTATAATGTCTTTAAAAATTTCATTAAACATTTTGCTTACTATTATTGATATTCGAGAATATCAATATAAGTTAAGCTATTAAATTAAAGTAAGACACGCGCACGTGCGTGCGCGCACACACACACACACACACACACACACACACACACACACACACACACACACACACAAACACACACACACACACACACACACACACACACACACACACACACACACACACACACACACACAGACACACACACACACACACACACACACTACTAATTGACTAAAATAGATAATCATTTTATAATTGGAATCAATTATAGATTTATCTATATTTTTTATAAAAGCTAATTACCTTTGTTTTATTTTATAATCAAGGAGATTAACATATCCTAAAAATACTAACTAAGAGCTAAGTCCGATCTAAGCCTAGGCTTTGATTGTCATGCATAAGAATATGTTAAAATTAGAAGTATATATATCATTATGCTAATGATTAATGTAGACTTGTGTAGTGGATATACTTGAGGGCTTATAGCTAAGTGGTCATGCAAAAATTGTAAAAGAAAATAAATGGTATATAATATTTGAGAAAGTTTGAAAGAGAGAGAAATTAGGGTTTTGTGTATGTTTGATGAAGAGATAAATATGAATTAGTGTAGTTTAGAGGAAAATTTGGATATTTCACATGGACTATAAAATGAGTGAATAGTGGCAAGCAAAGTTTGAATAGAAGGAGGTTAGTAAGGAAAAAGAATAAGTAGTTGTATAAGGAAAGAAGATACATGGAAAATATAGGGGGAAAAGTACAAAGCAACAAAGAAAAGGGATTTCAATTTCTTGGAGTTTCAAATAGAAACATGAAGAATGTTAGTATTATTATTACATTTAATTGTTAAAGGAAATACTATGTATAATTATGATACTTAGGGTCAGGGAAATGGAATATATTTTGGAATGGATATATGATT